>JAUIMY010000054.1:0-94238 GCA_033557855.1 Hydrochus callosus | reverse complement strand
ACGCCATGACCATCATTGCGTATGTTACAGCTTGATTCATACACATGTCTAGACCTCATAAATATATGTGATTTCTTGACAGTGAAATATAGAGGTTATGTTTGTAAACTAATGGTTTAGTGGAGTAAAAAGGAAAGCGCAGAAGTGCCTGAAACACCTGTAAAATTAATACATGAAGGGTGACGGGAAACAATGATCAAAGTCCATTTTTGGTCAAAAACAAGATTCTTGTACCATTTTGTGAAATATTACGGAACGAATTAGAGTATGGATTCACTTGGGAAAAGAGACATCACAGTACTGAGAAAATTAATGGTAAATATATGAGATGCCGCCAAAGAAGGATCATGTTCCCTGCGCTTACCGGAAAAATAGATCAGAGTAAAAAAAAACCGCTACGTTCTGTAGATAGGTGACTTTCTTCTTGCGAGCGTCTGTGCCTTAGTTTATCAGTTATGTTGACTGATTTTAGTGATACCAATGCATCTCGGGAAAGTGGTGAGCAGAGTGGAGTAAAGAAAAGAAACTGGCAGAATGAACGATGTTATGAAGAAATTACGTGCATGCAGTCACGAGAACGGAAAAGACTGCAAATGTATTCGCTTTAGGTGTTTTAAAGCCATCAGTTACCACGAAAGACAACCAATAATTTGGCAATTTAATTAGTTTTGGAGTAGAATGCCCAGAACAAATATTTGGCCGTTCTTGTTAGTTACCGCGTTCCAGCACATGTAAATGAATCTTTACAAGGTATATGTGTCACCTATAAAGCATTCTTATTTTTACATGGAATCACCAATCGCCGAGCTCAAACTATAAAGAAAAATTTACTTGAATTTGGTGATGCTAATGGTAGTGATGTGGAATTCGCGGACGACCGAGTCATCGATGAGGAAATTTAACGGGAAAAAACGATCAACGTCCAGCTACTTATTAGGGAAAAAGTGTTTTCTACATTTAAATAATATGTAATACTTATTTTTTTTATTTTCATAATAAAAGGTGTTCTTCCGATAAAATTATTATTTAGGACTATTTTTTAACTTCATTGAGGCTGAGATAAATGACTAGGAACTTAAAAATTTGAATTGGGCGAAATGAGTGGAAAGTGACTCTGATCGTTCTTTCCCTTCACCCTTCACATGTATATGACGCAGGTGGATAGCCTAGACAATCCTTGTAAAGTAGACAATGGCTGTAAATCCAGTGTGTCTTTTCGCGACTTCTGAGAGTTTTTCAATAAATTTTACGTTACATTTTGTCTTACCTCCATTGTTTCAGCAGCTGTAAACTGTTTTTTGTATCCTTGTAATAAACTTTAAATTTTGCGTGAACATTTTTTCATGATTGCTCATATTACATCGTAGTCTACTTCCGGATTCATATGCTTATACAGGGTGTTCATTAAGTATGTGGCCAAACTTGGAGGTGTCATATAATCATAGGTCCTAAACGTCTTTGTTATACTCCTCATTTTTATTATACAGGGTTTGGAGTATTTAAAAAAAATGTATTAAATAACTAGAAGATAGACATTAGTATGACGTCGAAATTTCGTGGCACTTTTTAGTACGCATGGCATTATGTGTTATTACTCCAGGAAAGAAATCCACCATAATTTAGAATAATCTAGGTCCGAAACACAACAAAAATTTCGCACAACCGCCTCTACTCGTGTTAAATTAGTGAGGTTATGAGGGAATGTAGCTCGTTTCATAAAAGTTACAAGTGGACAAGTGAACAAGTTTAGCTAGGACATATGTCATTGTAAATCCACTTCCACAGAACAAAATGTATTTTTGACTTTATTACCTACTTGTTTGGAAATATTTCAACTTTAGGGTTTCTATGGTCAAACTTCGGTCGTTACCTAATAGCCTTAAGAATCTCACAAAATAAGGGTTTGAAGTTGACACTTGTCATTTGTCAACTTATAAGTTTTATAAAACAGGCTACTGGTGTCAAAATGCAATCGTAATCTATAGGGGATGGATATACCCAACATTGTACCTAACAAGAGAATAGCCAACAGGAACTTTCTCTAAGTTTAACCCTAAGTGCCAGTTCTTCTTAGGATTATTCCCCTACACTAATCCATTATATTTTCCGAATGTTTCAAATGAACATAAAATGAATATAAGGCCTTGAACATGACCTCCTAATCAAGCTTCGATTAAAAAAAAAGTAGCATCGACTTTGTTAGTTTAAATGGAATACCCGATATATTCTCACCGATTTGAAAAACTAATTTCATCCAGAATCCAATTATGCATGAATTGTGAGTGTTTTCGATTTCCATTCTAAATTTTTTCGATGCATTTCAGAGACACCCTGTATTATAAAAAGCAATTGTTTTCAACAATGCCCTTCGGATATTTATGTCATGTGTCCACTTTATTTTCTGGAACTTTTTTATTACCTTGACGAATGCATCTCAAGTAAAATCCAATTTGGATGATTTTTTCGGTGGTGGAAGGTACACACATATTTCGAGATCAAGCTAGAACATTGGGAAACCACTCTCAATGACTGGAGTACCTATATTCTAAAAATAGATATAAATCAAATTTTCCGCTCCGGTACCTAGGTATTTTCATTTCAACAAAATTTACATGGAACGTGTGGTAATTTTTATTATGAATTCGATAAAAATTTCGTGATAACATTTTATAAAATTAAATTCCCATGTTTGATACTTCCTGTTAAATAATTTCTCAAATAATGCGTAAGCTACCGTCAGTTCACGTCTAGAACCGGTTTTGAAAAATTCGAATTCATAAATGACACGAAATAGCTGCTGTCAGTCCGTCCGTCTGTATGTCCGTCCCAGATTGTTGTCGTGATGATCACGGACAAATTTTTGATATATGCATGAACGTGGTCACGAATTACGTGCGAATGTGACAATTGACTGTTTTGAAGAGTAGGTATTAAATACAGGTGAGAATCATCTAAACATATAAGTTTTGACTTAGAACAAAACATCCACCAATAGCTTAGGTTCTTGTTTGTATAAAACTACTTATGTAACTTCAAGAAAGCCCAGTTTACACCAGTCAAATTTCCATTAATTTGGAGCTCAGTTGCGAGTGAGACAAGCAAATCCGTTTAAAATGTAGTAGGTGACAAGGCGTGAAAACATACTTTGATCACTTAGATAAAAATGCAAGATTCGATGTATGTAAGTAACCTTCTACCGTGATGGTCTTAGTTTTCCTTTGTTCGAATATTCCACTATGATCTACAATCTCTTCTATAATTCTTTTGGCCAAGATGATGGCAAGTCTTGCAGAGAAGAAATGTCGACGTGCTTCAAGCCTAAGCAAACCATCAAAATGCTACACTATAATAAACAACACGCTTCAAATTGTTTATAATTTTTTTCGCCGGCTGCGCTAAACGCGACCGCTTTTCGAACATTAGTGCTCAGCGAACCCAGTAACTCCGACTCTGTCTGTTGCACAATGAAATCACGAACCCGCAATCAAGACTTGCTGTGGCACTACCAGTAATCTTCCATTGTCCATCATCTATCCACATTTTTCGAGAAAAAAGCTGAGATTTACTCCGGATACCCGTAACATTAAACACGCCATGGGTATTATTGAAATTATCCGAGAATAATTGGCCAAATTGCTGATTTTTGGTAATGCTAGAGATCATTCTATGTTCGAATGATTCAAATCAAATGAACGTAGTAGGATAACTGTTATTTTTAACAATAATATGGGATAATACAGTTTGAATCCCCTTAATTGGTACATATAGACCATTTTGTCCCATATAGTGCTTTCTTTTGGACATTTTTGATTTTCTGTCGAGTGCAATATAAATTAGTTTTCACTTTTCTCGTTAGCTTTCATCACTTAACTAGTTAGCAATACTTTTCTTTGCACATTTTCTATACACATTTCTCGTGGTTGGTATGAAAAACACAAACGGCATGGATGACCATTTTTTGATGAATTATGGCGATTATTGACAAAATATTACTTTCATTCAACATTTTCTCTATTTTCCATTAAGAACATAAAAAATAGCATGTTCAACTAAGAAAATTGATTTTCAAGCTAGTGAAAGATGTCACCTCGATAGAAAACCATAACTTTTCTTTACTGGTAAAACAATTTACTATTGATTGCGGAAACTAGTTATATTTTATCTTTTAATTGCCTTCTGAATGTGACTCTAATATGGTCCCATCTTTCTCTATGGAAAACAGTAGTGTACCTACTGAGTCCTGTGGGGTTCTAGGGGCAGCCAACTCCAACCTTCGGAACGGCATGGCGTGCTGGGAAAAGAGCAGATAAGATCGCTCCCCACATCATAATGTTACAAACAAATGTCGTGGCCGTTTAGAGTGTGTGATACGTAATACGCTTTGCCGTTGGAGCTTCTAATTGTTTCGCATGTTTTATAGCAGGCCGTGTATACCGTTTCGTCCACACTCCTCCTCTCTGTCTACTTCCCCCCTCAACCCCTTAACCAGTCGTAATCCGCCAAGGCCTACAATTTCCCGGATTGCGGTTCGCCATCTGTCGTACGTTTTAACTCCCTTTTCACGGACAATTTAAGGTAGAAACTCGGCGATTAAAAACGCAGGCCAACGATAAGAATCTGGAGGACGAAATTTTTTAACGCACTTTTAGTGCGGAGTCACGCGATCTCTCTGGCTAAGTCATGGGGTTAGGTAATATTCCTCATATTAATTTAAGTTCTTACATGGGGAAAACAATTATCTTTATTGTTTAGAATCTCCAATAAGTACCAAACTACAGGTAGTCCGGTTATCAAATGCCGGTGGGGGTAATTCTTGCGCATACGGAGAAGGCGCACACAAACAAAGGCGATCCACTGCGCAACCGGCATTTGATAACCGGGGCACCTATATATGTACTCTGCAATCTCAATGAAGCAGCACATTACGTAGAGTTCGACTAATTTCAATAATAATTAATTATATTTGGAATAGAATGTGATAGAACGTATCGTGCAAGGAAGCGGAAACTCAAATCTACCTACATAATCGAATCGACACCTGCTTTGAAGATTACATAGATTATGCGCTGTTATTCCAGATTCGAAATGACCACAGTAAAATCCAATAACATTCCCCTCCTAATTACGCCCCATGCAGCGCAGCGAATGTGATTACGACAGTCGCAACTCCGTAATCACTCCTTTATGTATTTTTTCCCGAACCCGTAATCGCCTATTATTTATAATCTCCAGCGCAATTAGGCTCAATTACATATAAAACGATAATCGCGAAGAAAACATTCCTCATGCTCGACGCTGGCTCGAAGGACCAATTCGCCGAACCTCGAACTCCGAACTAATTAAGCTCCGCACGCGGTGATAATGCACCGACACAGTGTCGCTTGAAGCGATTTCCTGTTTACTGTGGAGTTAACAAACTGCGACATTACGCCAGGCGTTGTGGACATTCAATTATAATGACTTGTGTCCGTTTGACACCGCTAGTTTATGGACAGTTGAGCCAACAAATCTGAGATTGCTGCTGTATGTAGGTATCGAGCATTAGGGTAATCGCCGAGTACGGTTGCAAATTAGATCGGAACGAATCATCTGACCAGGGAACTCATCTCATCGAGCAATCGTGCAACTAGTTTTTGCGTTTGAGTGTGCTAATGTGCATCCAGTTTGTTTTCACGTTTCACGTATGTGAAGTGTTCGCATTTCTATATTCAAAACAACATTTTAAATGTATTTACGTATGTATAGTCGAGTTTCACCCCTATTTACTATTATGCGGGGTGTTTTTCTAATCTTTTCACTAACAAGGGGGAATTTGCATTCAAATTCACGGTGAGTTTTCTATTTCCAACTCAGTAACTTTTGGGGATTTTTTAGTCAGTTTAATAACTAGGTAGCTCGGATGTTTTTCTTTCCCTTACTAATCCTTAGTCAAACTTACTGCAGTATGGGTGAAAAGAAGGGAAAATCAAGTAGTATTTCTCTGTTATTAGCACTTGTTTCTCCAGTAGGTCTTGGGAGCACATAACAATGGTCTGGTCCAGGCACTCCCCACGCTCAATCTAATTCACCAATCGCGTTACCGTTATCAATTGCGTGTATTTTTCTTTTTGCTATTTAATCAATATTTATTAATTAAGGCATTGCGTTTTCTTTCTACCCTTCTACTTTGTGATCCTGGTTACCTTGTATAACATATGGTAAAACTTTGACAAAAGATAACAGGCCCGGGTCGAGTTTTGCACTACCGCTCATAGAAGGTCGGACACATGGTAGAGTTCAGCAAAAACGACAAATATAAAATCTCATCTTCATCAAAATCTTTGAGCCCTTAACGTCCACTGCTGGGCGAAAGCATTCCCAATGGTTGTCTACTACTTTCTATCTTGAGCTGTTCGAATCCAATTGCCAGCCATACGTTTTATATCATCACTCCAGCTCGAAGGCTGTCTTCCTCCGTTTCTTTTGTATCCGAAACCATGGCTTGCGTCGTGGGACAGGTACAGTGGATGTCATTGAATTCATAGCCCGACTAAAATGGAATTGGGCTGGGTAAGTGGCACGGATGGCAGGAGGAAGGCGGACAAAAGGGCTGATCGAGTGGAGACCACGCGTAGACAAAAGAAACGGGGGAAGAAAACCTTCGAGCTGGACTGGTCATTTAAAACGTATGGCTAGCAATTGGATTCGAACAGCTCAAGATAGAAAGTAGTGGACAACCATTGGAGGGGCACACACCCAGCAGTCGACGCTAAGGGTTGAAAAATGTTACTGAAGATGAGATATTATATTTGTCGTTTTGCTGAAGTCTACCATGTGTCCGAACTTCTATGAGTATGTTCATTCAAACTAACCAACGAGCGCCAGCATTCCAACAGGCAGGAAATAAACCATATTCCGTCATTAGCTCTCAAATGGTGCTCTTTTTCGAAAACAAAGCCTCAACACTGATTGCTCGCAGCGATCCCGCGAACAATGAAATTAATTTCAGCTCCAGCTCCGTCAGGTAGTTATCCCACCATTAGCAATTATTTAATTGCGGGCAACAATGCCCCGCTTGCCATTTACGGACTCTTCACATTTCGCGCCGCGACCATCCTCTTCTGGATTAGCTTCCACGGGCCCCCAGGCTGTACCGTTATAACTCAATTGAGGCGAGGCGTGGACGTGCCTCGTGGAAATCCCAGCAACAAAACGAAAATTAACACACAAAAGAATACGTTTTGTCGATGTTAATTGCTCGCTGGGTAATTGGGATGAATAATGGATTCCTAATGAAAATTCTAGGTAGCTATTCGACGTATAGAACCACCATCCTAAAGCAGATATTAAAGCAGCCAATCAAAGCAAGGGAAATATCATAACATCATCATAACGACGACGAATTATTATATAAACCATCCAAGATTAAACTATCATTGTTGACGATTAAGGTAACAAACCTTGTTTGTTACCGCAAGCTACAAGGTACAACTACATTATGTATCTTCGATTTTAACGGTTGGTTTTACCTAATATTTATTTATATTTAAATATTTATTTATAAATATTAATGAGAACGGCAATGAAGAAAGGGCATTATTACCACTTTCGGCATACTAGATATAACAGCAGGAAATTCAACGCTAACCAATAGTCAAGGAGCTCAAAACACCAGTGACTTGTTCAGCTCTAGAGTCAAATCCATGAGACTGAATTTCACGAAGGAAGAAGTTGTCCCAATTAGGTCGACTTGTAGGAGGAAATGGCAACAATGACGCTATCGGATAACATAAATTACCAGTGTGCTGCCCAATTAAAACCAACCACACCGAAATAACGTGCTATCAAGTCGGACCTTTTGCTCAAGTCTAGCTGCGGAGTTGCTTATCTGGCCACAATCCGATGAGCGAGCGCTTCTTCAGAGTCAGCAGAGCGCGAAATGTCTGTATTTAACGTAGCCTGACTATCTATTGTCTCAAGACCAGTGAAGTTGTATACGCTGCGGCGAGCTGAGAACACACGCGGCTATCTTCTCGCCAAATTAACATCTCCATGGACGTCCTTATCGCGCCTTCACAACCGGAACATCATAGCACGCCCCATTCGTCGTCATCATATTCTAGAAATATCATTCGAAATATTCGATATAGATAAGATAAGGTATTTTAGGTCGAGAATTGTTTACCAAGACGATAATGTCATGTGGATTTAACTATTGGCCTACCATTCTATTGACTTGTTTGAAGGGGTTCCCAAACTAAAGAAAGACGACGCGACGTTGCGTTGTTACACTCTTCAGTCTTTCAGCCTAGTTTGTGGTTGATGTGCCTTGGTCCTGAATGTTATTAGTTGCCCAGTCTGTCTGATTCAAGTGAAGCCAAATTTGCTGGTAAGCTCATATGCTACCTTGCAGTTGGTTTTTGGTACATTGTCTTTAACTGACGTGAGTAGTTGTTTCGATATTCTTTGCGGTATCAAATGTACCACAGATTTTTTTTCTGGAAGTTGCCCCACCATCTCCGTAACTCCAGAAATGTAAAGCAGACAACTGTTCTTAAGCACAGCTTTCCTCACATGAACTGTTGTTTAAACACAATTTTAATGATATTACTTTTTCTACTGGTTCTATGATAGTCATGGAGCTGAACTTGGAACAGCTGAACACACGATGACCTTTTTCCTTGCAGACTTCCCAAGAAGATTCTTTGACTACTAATACCTTGCGTGTGATTGTTGGGCGTTCTTCAGCTTCAGCTTCAGATCTAATGTCCAATTTTGACATGATCAGCGGTACCAGGAAAGCATCCCACTCCTTGACTAGTCAACTAGTAGTTGAAGTCAACGAATATGTTTCTGTTCTTCATCTATTAATCTTCTTCTTCTTCTTCTTAATTAAATTTAAAGTAATTTTGTAATTCGCATCAGTAATATCAATGTTTTGAATAACATTAGATACTTCTCCAACTGATGGTGCCCTTAAATACGCCAATCTATCTTGAATGGAATATCTTGAACTTGCGATCACAATTTCTTGATTTCCTCTCATCTCATTTGGATTTCGATCATATGGTGAAAAAGATTTTCGGGCAAATTATTGAAAATTTTCAATTGCTTCTTAATTACCGCTCTTTTTGTTTAATATTTCCTTTGTTGTGATTTATTCATGATTTCTACTCACGTCGATGTTTCTTTTGAAGATCTGCCGCTTGTACTGCATACATTTCCTGTTTGAATCGCTATGCTTCTTTATCCGGTGGGGAAGGACCAATGTTTTAAATTATTTGAACTTTCATTTGACTATTTGTCTCTGATAATTAGATCAATAAAAAGTATGTGTTGTTTTTGTGTGTTTTGTGTTATTGCCACAATTTTTGTAATAAAATAGCAAAACTTCGCAAATCAATTCTTAGTAGATATTTTCGATTCTTTTCGAGAAGTCATAACTACGCAGAACCTCAAATGGGAATACGGCATAGTGCAACCCAGCAAATGTCACCGGAGTCCTTGTGTGACGTTACTTTGTCCGAATCGTTGTTACGGCGACTCCCAAGTTAGCTTTGGTCTTCCCAACAAAGCGGAGACGAATTCTCGAGGAAGCCACCAAGACTGCCCTTTCATGAGGATTGTTCTCGTGGCATTGAAATGCACGCAGCCACATAAACATCTATATTCATGAATCACGGAGCTGTGAGCGCGAAGCAGTCTTTAGTGGCTGTTTAGTGGATGGCTTGAGGACTAAGCACTTCCTGCGGCTTCCTCGCCAGACAAATTACAGCCAGACGAGTGGAATGTAGAGCGGAAATGTTGGGGGGCAAATAAGGAAACTTACGTGAAAACAAGTCGGAGTTTTGAATAACAGAAAGAACTTGAACTTGGTTCGATTGGAAGAGAGTAGTGATGAGGGCAGGACATGAAATTTGTGTCTCGTTCAAGAGATACAAGAGGGAAAATTTTATTTGGGGAAGCAATTGGGAAAGCAATTGGAGTGCAATGCAAATGAAATGCATCTGCCACTTTGAATAAACTTAGGCCCGCTCTAGATTTTAAAGGAGGTCGTTAGTATGCAGATTATTCATAAGTGCAGTTGGGCTAAATGATAGTGTAGGAGTTGTTGGTGCAACTGTTCATTCTTGCGAGCAAACACGGACGGCAGCAGTTGCAGTTAGCAAGATTGAGTGCAGGTGGAATTATGCAAAATAATCCAGTCTGGGACCTCGGGCGAATTCTGTACTTCTCCTGTTCCGTCATTTGGAATATGAGTTGAAAACTAGGTATGTGGATGAGCACCTCTGCAGACATCGAGGCTTCAGAAATATGAATACCTCAGGATGTTAAGGGGCGTCCAGATTAGCTTATATGAGAAGAAGTAGTATAAAGAACAGTTGATGCCAGCAATCAAACAGACCATTCTGGTTTTGCCATCCCTGTTGAGACTAAAAATTCAATCAAGACACCGTCTAACAATCAAATGGCCGAAGACGGTTTATTAAAAATCTGCACTTAATGATCCAAAACTGATGGTGCCCAATGAAATTTGAAGCTCCTTTTGTCCTGCAATCCTAAAAGCATTGCGAGTGAAAGTGTTGCCGTGTGTTACGGAAAACGAAATTGTTTTTGCAAGCGGAGCGGAAAATAATGGTGTCCAATTAAAATAACAGACCGGCGGAGAGCTCGGCTCAATTAAATTCGCTTCGTGTTGCTAAAGAGAAGGAGCCCAAGAGCGGTCACAGCAGTTAGAGTTGAAATTTGTTCGCTCTGATACCCCAAATTTTATTGGAAAAAATTGAAAATAACCACGGGTTTGGGGGCGAGTCACGAAAGCAAAAGCCACAGACCGTGCAAAATGACCTTTTTCTCACCACTTCCGGCCCGGAGGGACTTCCGTCCACTTCCGTCCGACAGATCATTAGGGACAACCGCAGCACACCCCCTGCTTGAATGAGTAAAGTGGGTTATTACCCTCAAAACGCGAATCAAAAAGTCATTCGCATATTTACCGGTGGTTAATGTACAAAAACCAAAGTTTACTTGGTCTGAGAGGCGAGACGATCAGGGGTTGGAAAACCGCAGACTAAGTTTCGAATCTCATATGATAAGGTGCTGAAAAGAAAGGGGGTTTGAAGTCCTAGGGACGGGCTAGTGACGATGGATGATTTGAATGTTGAACGACATCTAAGTGTGGGGTAACAACGGTTCAAGAATTATAAGACGTCTAAGAGTGGAGTGTAATAGTTAGGTGATTGGGGAGTAATCTCAGAGCATAAGAGAGTTGTATCCAGGCGTGGTGGGGAGAAACAAATGCAAGGGGTGTCGGGCAGTGACTTATGGGGAGAAAGAGGAGTTTGGTGTGCAGGCAACGTCAATGGGGGCTGTTTCCCGTAGACAAACGTCGCCGCCCAACACGGTCGTTAGCTTAAGTAATTCGCTGCGAATTAGGAGGGTTTTCTTTTATCGCAGCCCGGAAACAATACATATACGCATCCATCTTCCGGTCCCCGCAGGGCCGCCGCCCTACGAAAGAGAAAAGTCCCCGCATTCTCTACGCTGGGTGGGCACGAAAGCATATATCACTCGCTCGCCGGAGGTTTTCTTTTATTTTTCGCGCACGGGGGTTGGAAGTGAGCATTTTTTGGTCCTTCGAGCCGCTCGCCTGGAAACGAGAGCTTTCCTCCGCAAAGTCAAGAGTGAAAATGTTGAATTGCTCCCAACAAGGGAGTTTATTCTGAATTGGTATTTTATTCATTTCGTGGACAGAAAATTCGTTGTTGTCCCTATAATCTACATTTCTATTTTTGTCAACAAATTTAAATCAATTGTTAGGAAATGAAAAGGCAAAAGCAACGTTGGGAACGTGTTAAATATTGGACAGCAGTTTAAATAACGCACGGTGCTCGTTAGTATCAGCGAGGGTGGAGTTTTCCCTGGTTATGTGAACTGGCAGCTTGTGCCGGATAGTAATGCGGGGCTGAGAGGTCGGCACGGCGCGGCGCGGCGGTTGTAAGCGCAGTCAGTCCGCGAAAGGAAACAGATGGTGTCAGAGTAACAATTAGGCCGAAATTAAGCCCTCTTTTAATGGAAGTCAGGCATGAGTGGTTACCGTCGAGCCCTCGACTCAACAACGGGGGCCCTTAAGGGCCGGATTCCCGAACAATCGTTGACCCATTGTTCCCACAACAATGTACTGTTGGGTAGATAATTATTTATTTAGTGCTTTAAGCTCCCCCGCCTCAGTTCAAGGGGCGGTGAGCCCAGATGAAACCCCCTGATAATCTGATTAGGACCTTTATAATTTTGTATCTGTTCAGGCTATTACCAGTTGTTCGATGGATATCCTGGATGTGAGGATATCCTGTCGACAGGATTTCTGTGAATTAGACCTCCCCTCTCAGTCGACCTAAAGAGTATTATATTGTGCGAGGCGACCATTAAAATTTTATCATGTACGAAACTATAATAATATTTAAGCTGTGTAATCGTTACGAAAAAAAAACCTTTTTATACACTTCAGGACAAGGTTTTTGATGGAGGTATATTTTTCATTTCATATTTCATACAGAAAAGGATTAGAAAAATTAATTCAAGTAGTTCCAGTGAGTTTCAAGTACAGAGACCAATACACTATCCCAAGTGTGTATCCAACATAGTTACCATAAAGTATCTCGTTTGCTTGTTAGGCAATGAGTGTGCTCTGGTGGATATCCAAGGTGGATCCCGCTAATTCCCATACTAAGTGAAATTAATTGCTAATAAGACCCAAATCACATGGGGAATGAGAATTCGTTGATACCACGTTGAAAACTATTGAACATATGTAGGTACTTTCTTTGGTTTGTTAGGGAACTCCATCCACGTCAGTTGCCTAACCAAGGTAAATTGACCTAATATCGATACTAAGTCCATTGGCCTTGATTTGACAGCTAATGGTTACTAACAGCTGATAACTTCTTCTGTAAAATTAATTGTCGCTAAAACATAAAGCGCGTGGGCACCCAAAATGCGTCCCAGCATGGATCAAGAACAATCCTATGCCATGCGCGTGGCACATGCGTTTTAAAAGTGTCTCCCAAAAGAAGACGCATATATAGGATAGGATCAAATGTAGAAAGTGATAGCATCCAACAGTCATTTGGCACATGTTAGTTACAGAATTGGTGCGAAAGTCTTACGGCATATTAGTCTCTATACATAAAACTCATTGAGTAGGTTCAATATTTTTACGTAGAGAAATAACCTCTAACTGTTTTGAACGAAAAATATCCAAGTGAGTATACTAACCGTAATGTATTCTTAAACTGTATGCTCACATGAATAACATCGAATAAGGAAGATCTTAGGTCTGACGTAAGATTTTTTGAAAGCAAAAGGAATTAATTCGCAGCTTCACCAGTCATTAAACCGTTTCCAATTAGCAAGTCTAATTAAATCTACATAATATGGAACGGAGGAGCATCCATGTTGAGAATTGCGCCATTCATCGGCTCATAATCCCCCATTTATTCCGAAGACCGTGCTCCAAGCCGAAGAACAATAACGCGGTAGTTGTAGTTGGCATTCGTTTTCCAGGATAATATCCAACTAAAATGCGCCAAAGCGTGGAGCGCGAGAGGGCGATTTGCATATTTATGAGTGTTGGGAAACCGTTTTGGTTTGTTAATTGTACGGCCATTATGAATAACGCTCGCTCGGTTTAATTACAACGGCGAAATATTAAGGCGATTATGTATTACAAATACGGTTCCATCGTTAAAAAGGATTCGTCTGCTCCATCTCCACCCAAACGTCTTCATATAAGGCCTGTAGGTATTGTAGCGTAGTGGGTCGTGCTATCACATCAAGTGTCCACCGGGTGTTAGAATGTTCAACACTCCAACATCCACCTACTTCACTAGCAACTTCTCTATACTGTCATTCGAAAACCCACAGAGTTGAAATTCAGAAGAAGAATCTATATATGCGAAAAGGTGCGCCATTTATAGTCATAGGTATAAGGTCAGAAAATTTCAAAAAGATATCTGGTCGTCTGATCAGAATAGCTTTGGTTTCATATCTAAAGGACACTCTGTAGTTATGTACTTCACTCTGTAGTTATGTACTTCAAAACTGTGAGTTGGAAGAGTATTGTATTCAATTCGCTAGATGTAACACGTCATAAAAGTCATTGCACATCAAAAATCTTGATAATTCATAAATAAGATGATCACGCAACTCCAAAGACGCCTAACATCTTGTTTGATTGTCACAAATTGTCATAGAGCTGTTTAAATTTTAGCACAATTTTAGCACATTGGTTGGTCGTGTAACTCAACGTATTGTTCATATAAATTTCCCCAGGAATACGTGATATGAGCAGTGATTTGTTTGATAGGGAATCTCGAATACTGCCCTGCTCTCCTAATGGAAAAATTATTCATTCTCCCTCGATAATCGCCTTATAATGGATTCTAACAGCATTACATAAACAGAAAGTTGCTGCCGTCCTCAACACCATAATGTAAAAAGGCAGCCTGTTGAGGTAATGAGTGCGGAATAAGTTTACGAGCTCTTAAAATATGCAGGGGCCGGCTTTCGATAACACAATAAATCATCGCCAGCGCTGACAAATCGTCGCATTATTGCCGATTATTTTCAACTTACTATTTTATTGCCCCACGCGAGCTAGTTACGGCTACGAATATTACGTAATCAACTGTAGCTGATTACGTCACGCCAATTTACACACTTGTACAAAAGAAGTCATGGCATCTATCACAATTAAGCTCTTCATTGCGAGTGTTTGAAAAAGTACGTGAGTACGTATATTAAATTAAAATAAAAAAAATAAAAATCCGTTTGTCCGTCCGCCCGCCCCGGATTTTCTCATCACCATCGAGTGGAATATTATTACTGATATTAAATATTTTAAATTTCAACCCAATATTCTAAAAAATTCATCCGCATCACCATTTTTAGGATATTGATTAAAAAATGAAAATATTTACTACCTAACAGAAATAATATTTCACTCAATATGAGATATGGTTAGCGAAACGGTATGTTGCAACCAACTAACTCCAAACGAGCGTTTTCTTTCTATGCAGTATGTTCCTAATTAGGATCTGTCCGAAGTATTATTTTACCTTTTCTCTTGCTAACAATAGAATCTGGTGTAGCCCGCACTCGAATCTTATTACGCATTACACAGGAAGAACAATTTAAGGCCATTACATCATTAAAAGCGTACGCGGGCCGATTGAAACTCGTGATAAGGCGATGCTCACATAGAAAGCTCTCTCTCCATCAGATTGTGTCAAAAAAACAACGAGCCAAACAGAGAGTATAATGCACATAACGTAATGTCCGGACACGGATACGCCAGGCCGGTCCCATTTTAATTATACCCCGGGCCGAATTGTTTTCGGTGAAAGTGGCGCTCATCATTTTTACCGGCTTTTGTGGTCTTTGCCGGAAAACGCAACCGACGCCCATTTAACAAATAATTACAGCCGGTGACAGCCTCGGCGCCAGGATAATTAGTACAAAGGGCCAATTATCAAATCGCTTTGTGTCGGGTGTTGAGGGTGACGAGCCCTGGACAGCCCTGGCGCCAGTGTGCTTGACACTTCATAGTGTCAACCTTGAGGGTAAATGGAAGCAAAGAGATAATAACCTCAGTCAGTGATGTTCATAAATCCCAAACAGACCTTCGAAAAGAGTATGAGAAGTTTGGTGTGTAATTTAATACAAAATATTTGTATATGCCTTTATCTAAGAATAAGAGTGAAAATATTCTGTTAGTAATACTGTTTGTTAATTTGCCTTTAAAAACAGTGTGACTAATAGCCATAAACATAAATTCAAGTATTTAAAAGAATTTCTAGAATCAACCCATAATTGAGGTGAGCATCCATCATTACCATTGTGTAATGTTCCGCATTGGGTAAAAATTGACGGTTAATTGGCAGTTTCGTTAGCAATAATTGGAAATCTGCGACGATTGCCATTAAATAATTAACTAGAAATTATTGTTTTCGTAACTCTGCACGCTTGGCAGGATAATGAATGCTGTTTAGTAGAAGTCATCTTTGGGCTTGAGGTGCTATTGTTGAAATTAATTTTATGCGTTCATTTTGATGCGCAGTGTATTCGTTTAAACATTTGAAGCCTAGGTAAGTCTTGGGTAGGAGGGAAGGTTGATTATTCACCTCCCGAGGGATGGCCATTTCATTACCTCAGTCATCAGTCACCATGGACCTGTGGTACAGCAGTGCGTCTTCACATACGACGCGTATGTCACATGGGGACCCAGTGATAGCAGCTCAACGAGCATTTTCCTTCGTCGACTGTCATGGAACAGTCCCTAGCTGAGCAACCACTATGGGCCAGTTGTTCAATGGAAGGTCAACTTTGAATCATACTTGACAATATTTACATATAATCTGACATTTCGAACCTAGTTCAAAGTTGAACTACGATTGAACTGGTCCTATGAGAGGTGGGTTGAACATTTTCGAACCTCGAAGCTCAACTGGTAACCATTGCTGTTCCCACTCGCTCAATGATCTCTGGTATTCGTACCGTTCGGGTAAGAACCAGTGTTTTTTTTCTTCATCATGTTGCTTAGGGTTCAAAAATTTTCAACCCACCTCGTAATGGTTGCTCAGCTAGGGACTGTTCCATGCCGGTCGACGTTCGAATTGATGCGAAATGCTCGTTGATCTGCTACCTCAAAGTCACCATTAAATGGTGACTCTGAGGTAGCAGCTCAGAAATTTTCTGATATATACTTCGTATATGAAGTCATGCTGCTCGACCACTGCTGGACCACTGGTCCATGATAAGTGACCACTGAGATAATGAAATAGCAATCACTTGGGGAGTGAACAATTACCCCTATCCCCACCACGCCATGACTTACCTAGAATGTGTACCGTCCCATCCAAAATTAAACTGTCCCTCGTGGTCTCCCTGTATGAAGATAAAATCATTGATCTACACCATAAAGGTTATGGGAATATGTATTCTATTTCATAGAATGATGTAAGTGAGGATTTCGAATAATCAACCATACCTTACGGCATTACTACATCCTATGGGAACAAATTATTATCGTTTATTATTAATTAATCTGTTTAGAGTAGGTATATCAATTTTAACTAGTTGAATAATATACAAGGTGTTAAGAAAGCATGTGGCCATCTTGAGGGTGATATTCCTCACTCAATTTTAGGAAAAAAATTTCATTTAAATGTAAGTCCTAAACGTTTTTGTTTTTATTATACAGGGTGTTGAAATATAAAAAAAGTTTTTCCTAAATAACTAGAAGATGGAAATTAATATTAGTATAACGCTTGTAAAATAAACCATTTTCTAATATTACTAACGAATTTTACAGCTTAGAACTCTTATAAACACTTCAAATAACGACCTAAAGCATTGGAACAAACTCACTCTTTAATGTCATATAAGTTGTCAAATTTGTTTGAAGAATTGTTTTTCCTTTCATGGCACTCTTGAAAGATTCCTCTGTATATAGTAAAAAGTCACCAAATTTCAATCATGCTAATTTCCATCTTCTATTTATTTAGGAAAAACATTTTTTTAAATTTTTCAACCGCGTGTATAATAAAAATCAAGACGTTTAGGAACTATGTTTATATGAAATTTTTGACTTACACTGTGTAAATTATTGAATTTTAATATTTTTATTTATACACGGTGTTTTTTGAAAAACTCCCAGGCGTCCTGCCCCTTTATTATTAGAGGTACGGAAACATTCTTTTCAGCAATGTTGTAGGAGAGACAGGGTAGTATCTTTTAAGCTGATATATGACTTTACAGGGCGTTGCACAAAGATGCTACAGCATAAACTTACCATTTTTTAAGGTAGAATGCACTTGTTTTGACGATCTTTGGATTCTACTTAGAAAAATTATGTTTCTATATTAGACATAACATGTGTCTTAATTCAATAGTTGAAGAGATATGCAGACTATTTTTTGGAAAACCACCAGTCGTCTAGTGTCTAGGCCCTGTATATACTCTGTGACATAAGCTTTGAATGGTGTATTGAGTACTGAAAAAACTATACAAACTATTTCAGGAGGAGAATTATTTTGTCCAGAAATAGTTGAATATATGTAAGAACTTCAGGCAATCTACTGACTAGTAGATAGAAAAATTACACCAATCGTACTGTCATCATGTACCTAGTCACAAAATTCACCATCAATGCCTATACTGATCACGATAAATATTTTGTTTTTTTGTCCGTATAGAATATCGATTCATCCCACTGTGCGGCTGGGTAGACCGAAACAAGTGCGGATTTTGCCACAGTCTTTATTGATTTTTTCCGAAAAATCTCATCTGTCCAGACCTTAATCCCACATTTGCTGTCAAATGAAAAGCCCAGAAACTTTTGATGAGTGGATTGTGTAAGAAAACTCTTGAGAATGAATCCTAGAGATGTCAGCAAACTCACTACAGCTAATTTATACATACAGATTGCCTTATGTTATATTATGTCTTAACTAAAACCGGATATTCGTCTCGATTATTTACAGAGAGATACCCTACCCTACCCTCATTATTATGAATTTAATAAGTTTGGTAGGCAGGTAGAGAACGCCGTGAAAAGAGAAGCGGACAAATTTCCTGTCTATTTGTAATACTTAGTTAATAAAGCGATACCTTCGGGCTGGAGTTCTAATAAAATTACGATCGAACTTCACTAAAGTAAGTTTGTTTGATCGTTCAAATCTATAGTAAGTACACATAAATAAATGGTTGCTTTTGTAAGAGATGAGGTGTATGAACGAATTTGTTGAGAGGTTGATTCAAGATTAGATTTATCTGCTATAAAACAAAGGTCCTGGAGATAAATATTGATCCTGACAATGTACGCATCTGACCTGACCTGGTGCCATACCAGCAATTCCTCAATCATGGAAAACAAGTAGGCGCCTTAGGACAGTAGGATTGTCCCGGGTTTGAAACTAAGGTATTCCATACCGTTTAGCCCAAGACAGCATTGTCTGGTTAGATGTCAATTTATTGCTTAAGAACTTCACAAAATGTAAAACACTTATCACTTGTACCTAAGAACATACGAAAAAGCAATGGGGACAGGAATTTGCCATAAAATGTGTGATCCATTCTCAAGAAATATCCTATCCTTTCCTATAATTAGGTACATATTATAGAAATGTGATATTTATGCCCAGAACTCATTCAGTTTTATTTTTGTTCCTGACAAGAAGAGTCTTCATAAATTTTTGTTTAGACTCAAAATTTTGAAGTACCCCTTGTCGAAAATCCAGGATTTACAGTTGACCTAATACATCGTTGTACGTACAAGAGCGGTAAATCAGTTTAAAGTCATGCCCGCGTCCACTCGAAAGGACGTCCTATCGAAATATCGTCGTCTCAAAATAGATATTGATATTATGAATTACATATATGAGAAAATTGCGGTCTGTTAGACAAGTGTCCATATACAGGAGATGTTCTCTCGAAGGGAAATTTCACCGAATCCCTAGCAGAATCAACAGCATCAATATCATGAGGTGGAGACCAAATCACATTAAATTAAATCCTGTGAGATCGATAAGTCTACAACAAAACGGCCATCCGTCCACAAAAGTTTACCGTTTCGTGTTCACAATGGAAACACTAATTCGTGACGTTTGTCGGCTACCGAAATAGAGGAGGCCATCCGTTCCGGCCAACAATGGGCAACAAACGTTGCGACAAAAAAGCGACAACGAGGTGAGAATTGTAAAGTACTGTTGTACAATAAGAGAGGATTAATGGCGGGGGAATACACACGGATGGAATTCGAACACGCGGATGTGATGCGATTCGGAATGTAAAACGTCGAACGATATGTATAGGTGATTATTCGAGCGTTGGAGAGCGACATTGAATTCAATAACTACCCAATTCCACCGCAAAAAGGTCACCAGTGGCAGTATTGGAGATGTCATCCTAAATTCGTTAGGACATCGTAAGGAAATTATTACAAGAGAAGAAAACATCGGTGTAACGATTCGTTAGATAGAGGCCTTATAGAAATGATGTATAGAGATTTCAAAACAATAGGTAATTGCAGCCAGTAACGTATATTAGCTTCTTATTATTCTATGTAACATAACCAGTTCACTTGTTTTGGTGGAGGAGTAGGCACCTAACCTAACCAAACCTAACCTTACATAACTTAACTTCACCTAACCAAACCCAACCCAAACTAATGAAACTCAACGGAGCATAAAGGAATTGCATTTAAAGCAATCTAAAAATCAACACGTTCCATGTAAAGGCGTGCTTGCGTCACTAAAGGTGTGTTCACACCAACTCAGGGGGGAAAATTGAAGGGAGGTACACCTAACCTCCCGGTGGTGGGGGAAACGGGGCAAGGCGCTGCCCATAAAATAATCCAGACTCAATAGGGGAACCGCACGCCTTGCGGTCGATTCACACTCTCCGATTGGCCGGCAACTTAACTCTCCCCCACTCTTATTGGCTGGCACTTTTTACAAGTGGTAGGGGCCGAGCCCGTGGAGGGGACGCTAACATGGCTGATTTACGGGAGTGAGCCGGGAAAACGGGGGACCTGTTAGGTTAGTTCGTTAAACTGCATCAATTGAGTTGGTCGAGAGGATCGCCGGCCACTCCGCCCCTGAACCTCGAACCGTGAGTGAGGTGACGAACGTGTTAAGTTAGACCGCACCTGTTGGCCCGGACTCCGCCGGAGGACTAATCACCTGAATCGGAAATTGCGAGTTTGGGAAAATTTGGACTCGAAGGACCAGCACATCCAATTGGGATCGAAATATCCGTTTGGACTCGAAGGACCAACATATTCGATTGGGCTCAAGGACCAAAATATTAGTTTCGGATCGAAGGACCTTGAGCTGGCTGTGTGATTATTGACATTACGATCGTGGAATGAGTAGTGCGAGCATCGAGTCATCATATCCTTCAAGGGAGCATGCCTAGAGTTGTATGAATTCAAAAATCTCGACCGGGTTAGCACAATTTGAATTCGAAGTTACTAGCTTCGACTGTCTCATGTCGCAATAATTGTAGTTAGGGGATGCACTTGAATTTCGGCGCCGAGGAGCAATATCCACATTGCGATCGAGTAGTGGACTGTCGGTGACCCATCTATAAGACATTCTTGGATCTGGCGCTTATACGATAGGGAGTGATAAAACGTGTATGACGTTCAAAGACTTACCGGTTATAAGAGCATCAACGTTCATAGAGGTGTCTCAGAGGTTCGCAGAACGGAAGATCCACCTCTAATTGGGGGTCCGTGTTCAATAAGGAGATCCATCTCCTATTAGGATATCCATATATAGTTGAGTGACCCGTATTCATTTGGGAGACCCAACTTCTATTAGGTGGTCCAACGTCCTTGGGTCAGTCGGAAGACAAAGTGGGGGCTCGAACGACCGAAGGACATAAGTTGGTTTTGTGAAAACTCTAAGTGAAATTTTGACAAGCTGTGATTCCTCGTCGCTTAAATTGTCGTGTGAGTTCTGCAATTTCCGGCAGAACGGGTCCGGACTTTAGAAATACCGCCAAAGTGCTGCATCTCGGCGAAAAGTTGCCTGCCTCAGCGATCGGGCTTCCACCAGCGAATGGGATGACAGTTCAAGACGAAGCCCGGATCATGCCACAGACAGCAACCACCAGGTCCAGATTCATGATAACGGACATACTGAACGGACCTGCGGCTGGTGATGGGTCTGCGGCTCTGCTCAGGGCTCGATCTCCGAGCCCTGGACCCAGGGACTTGTCCCTACATTCTGGACCCCTTCACCCGGACAGCGACACGGACAGCTCAGGCCATCCGGACACGTCCAGTGTTTGCTCGAACGGTAAGTCTTCGAAGTTCATGAGATTTTCATTTTGGGGAATGATAGAAGGCTTTCGAGCAGAGTGATCGAAAGGGGAATTTGAAACCGCAGTTGAAAAGTAAAAAAAAATCAAGTTCAGAACGACATGGTGAGAAGGTTAACGCATTTCTACACAAAAAGGGAGAGGAACGCATGAGAGGTCCTACCCATCAATAGGAAAGCAAACGCCAAAGGGGAGGGGAGGTCGTAAGTTACATTTGAGCTCCGCAGGTGTACCTATACTAAAGGGGTTTCCGTACGAATGTCCGCAACCAAATTAGTGCAAGTCCAATACTGGCCCCAATTATCCCCCCGAATGAAAAGGCTCGAAGGACCAATAAACCCCCGCATTTTTCCCACATCGCGCGAGGGCCATTCCGCGCCACCGTAATAGGGCAATTACGTTATGAGTGTATCGCGTGCCCGCAGATTAGGCGGGCCGGTGTTAGCATTTGATCATTACGGTTTTTCTCCTAGCCCCTCGGATCCCCGCTTCTAACCGGGGGACAATTGGCCGTTCGAAGGGCCGCCGCGCCGTGCGAATGCGACACGGCCTAGATCGCATCGGCCGATAAATCACTTTCCGTGTCCGGATTTTACGACCGTTACAGGATGATTCATGTCCAGGGGCGAGGGAGGCTCGTAAACGGAACAGCCCTTGGGTATTTTCAACTGTTGTTTTCGAATCGCCCGAATGGGGGGCTGTAAAAACTTTGATTGGTTGTAAACGCGATTAGGGGGAGCAATGGGTGCTGATTCGAGGGGGAGATGATTAAGAAATTGCCGCGCTACACAGAAATATCAGGGGGGCGGGATCCCGCTGACCGGGGAACAATCGGAATAACCTGAATCCGTCATAATTTATTCCGTTGAAAAGTGGGGTTTTAGTAGAAGAAGAAATTATTAGTTGCTTTGTATACGGTTTTTGCACAGTCAGTGTTGTATCAACTCGATATACCCAACTCATGAATCGATCCCTTTAGGTGACTCAAGTGTTATCGAAAATAAGCGAATGTCGGCCTTAATCGAATCACCATTCTTCCGGCCCGCCAATTTTCCACCAAAACATCCGTGAATCGCCCATTCAAAGTTCAGCCCGCCACCGCTGAAAGGCGGTGTCTCAACAATACCGCCGTGAAATCAATAACATCAACAACAGCTCGCTCCGAATTTAACCCCTTTTGTGCGAAGGTTTGACGTTAATCCGCCACCGAGGGCTCTCCCAATGCGGAATTGCCACACACAAATGGAAAGGCAGAGCCTGATGACGGCATTCAAGTGTTTAACGCCCGCGGGGCGACTGCGAAACGGGCTGTTTTGTCGGGGGTTAGCGACACCGCAACCCTCCGGTAAAAGGGGTTAAAGTTTCGTCATTTATCTGCAAAGTCTTGCGACTCACTCCGAACGGAAATTCAATTAGGCGATTTATGCTTTATTCTATCGCCGGATTGGAGTGTGAGTGATGTTGTGGTCTGGGTGAAAAACAGGGGTTTCACTATAGTTTCCGACAACCTCGTTGAAGTCTTACCAATTGCCGAGGTCGCAGTTGCGATCTTGCCGGTGGCTCCCGTTGATGCTCACAGATGAACTGCGTGGGGCAACGGTGTCAGAACAACTTTCAACGATGCTTAAAGTTGACCTCTCCAGGGTGGCGTGGATGCAGTTTGTGGGTGTTTCTAGGGGTCTTAAATCCTGTGGAAAACGAACGAAAACTCTTACGCTAACGAGAAGGTAAACTTCAAGGAAAGACCCACTTAATCCAGGTTTATAGTACAATACTCTGATTAACGTTCACTGGTCACCTAGTCTTTGTTTTGAATTGGGTGCCTCAAGTAAAAAATATTATTGCGAAGCAAGCGAAAAAGCAACCTTTCAACCTCTCCAACGGAGTCTGAAGCCCCGGGAGGTTACACACTCCAAGAAAATCGAAGTCAAGAAGGGGTTGAAATGTTTTATAAGTCGGAAACGTGGACGGCATTGGATTCCGCAAAGTGGCTGACTTTGTCGGGTTTAGGGGGTTGCAGACCTTCCATGTCCCACTCAACCCCTCAACCACCTGAAGTTGCCCCAACCCACGACCTTCCATCCTCGAAAATTCGACAAACACTCGGGAAAGCTGCTTTCACCGACAAAATCCAATCCTCTAGGGACCAACGCAGTTCCTGACATCTTTACAACTCTTGGGGTTTCCAACTTCCCACTATAGGTACCCAAAAGGACAGTGGCGCTTTGGTCACTATTCACTTGCAATTAGTCACTATTACGGTTGATCAAGCCGTTTGTATCGACGTTTTCATCGACCGCTAAGATATCCTGCCAGATGCATAAAGTTGTATGACCATACAGTTGTATATCCACTCATACACTTATCGGCAGCAATCATATCTCATGTTTTCTACTAAAACCGCAAAGTGAGTTATCGTCCACAAACACAGAATCATTTAGTCATCGATTTTTGGTTCGCTAAAGATTCCAGAATTTTTCCATCTTCATCCCAGCCCCCTTCAGGTTTGGAAATATGGAAATTTATGCGGCATCATATTGATTTTAAGGGTCTGAGTGATGAAGCCTTCGCGGGTTTCAGGCAAAATTGCTGGCAATCGGCGGACAATTACCCTAATCTAAATCTGGGTTCGGCAGTTGGTTCTGGCCGATCTAAATCCAGGGGTGGCTTTATCTTAATGCGGATCTGGGAAATCGAATTAAGGGGGAAATGGGGAAACTTAGTTGGCTATCCAGAAAATGAGGAAACGAAGGTAATTCTCAAACTTCGCCTAATGGGGGGGGGGGGGGGTTACAGGAAACTTTATATTATAAAAATTATACCTAAACTGTAAACTTTAAAAAACTTTTAAATAATTCTCTACGAATTAAAATGCATTTAACAATTCTACCTACATTCGAATTCAACCTGAATCCGAGTTCCCCCGGTTTGGTTAGATGTTAGTAGGTAAGTTTGTTTCTTTAAAAAAACAATGCTCTCTATGACTTAAATTTTATTTCTAATACTCATATATTTGAATTTAACTCGAATCCGAGTTCCACCGGTCAAGTTAATTGTTAGTGGGTGAGTTTGTTTCCTTGGAAGATAAACCTACTACTTCAAAAACCCATTTACTTCAAAGATCCACCTACCTCAAAAATCCACATTAAAAAAATAAACTACCGAATTTTCCACTTGTCGACCACAAGTTATATTACCTATAGAAATTATACCTAAACCTTGTAGAATTATACCAACACTATAAACCCTGTAGAATCATCTGAATTATTTTTGTGGCCACCCCAAATTTCCCATACGAACTCAAACGTTCTTTAAAACCTATTTCGCGTGGTAATTTGCGTCGGAAGGGCAAATCCAAGAGGCGATTCAAGCTCATGGAGGTCGTTCGGCCGAATGGGCTTAATCTACAATCGACCCGTTTCCAGCCATTAAAAACGCTTTTAACGAAGAAAAAAAATGCATTTGGGGGGTTGAATTCTGATTTCGCAGATCTATCAGCGATTGCTCGAGGTTACAAAATGCCTGTTTCATTTACCGTTTGATACGGCCAGATATTCAAATGAAGAGGGCAGCGAACACGCGAACTGCCCCTTAATATTTCCCCTGGCGGGCCCTTTTTTCGCCACGTTCCAACGAAAGGAGTTAAATTGGGGAAAAATGAAAAATGCAAAAAAATCTGCACATAGTATCGAAAACATAAATATTAACAATCATCAATATTGCGCATAATATTCTGTCTTCAAAATATTTAATTGTATTTTTGATTTTTTTCTATTTAATTCTTAATTCAATTTCTATTTTTTTTAACCTTTGTTCTAAAATTATTGTCACTTTTGCTACGCAAATTCAATAGGATAGTTATTTGCTTCCTGGTGGATTCACAGGCTGCAAACTAGTATATTATGTTGAGTTTGCCCACGTGGCAAGATCACACTCTCAAAGTGTAGGCTTTGATTATTTTCAATCAATCGCACAGGTTTCATCTTGTCAATCGTTTCCTCAAGCTGCGTAATAAGTTAACCCAGTTTGAGGGAGTGATTACTAATAACCGTATGAATATCTGAGTGCGGCAATCCGCCAGTCCGATCAAATATTGACCGTGCGGTAAACAGTTATAAACCGTCAGTGTCGGTCGAAGAGCAGCGTGGATACGAATCAAATCATTGCCCATGCATAATTCATTTTCTATTACCTGGGAGTTGCCGACAGGCGGACAGACGACCGACACAATAATTCCGATTCGACGTAACGCGACCAAAAGAGCACGATTAGGGGGTGGACGTAAATATTTGAAGGGGTGGCTATGAATGGGCTGTCATATCACGCGATCCCTCGTTTCCACCCTTCGAGCGTCGACTAGGAGGGAACTTCCTCGGGGTGGCGTTTCTGTTTTGCGAGGGAATTGTTGGTGTTTTACTTTCGAGAAAGATTTGTTGGTATTTCTCTTCCGAGTAATATTTTTTGGTGTTACCGATTTGAGGCGGAACTCGAAGAAAACATTTGTTGGTATTACCTATTTGAGAGGGAATAGGAAGAAAAAGATTAATGAGATGTATAGTAGACAAATAGGTGAAACGAATAACTTGAATAAATTTAATAAAAATTATTATTATAAATATGACTTAATTATAATAGCAATTTAATTCAATATTCAGTGGCCAGGCTATCTAATTCCCATAGGTGACTAATACCTATATCCTAATTAGATGCAATCGAACGCCTTTTTGGGCGAGCAAAGATCGGATTTAATCCGAGAGGACAACTCGAGTCTTCAGTTGGTTAGAGCATGTCAGACAAGTTCTCCGGAGCTGCTTTTAATCTCATCAAGTCTGTTCGTCTAAAACGGGAGATTAAATCACTACCACTACGGTTTTTATCGTAGGTACTCTGGTTCCATTGGGGTTTCATCAACCAAATCAGTGATCTCAGCCTGAGATTCTCAGGTAGATTCGCTATTAGGATTTAGAAACCAGCGATGCTACAAGATATGAGATGTGTTGGCTGGGCACATGGAAACCAAAAATTGTGCTGAATTTATTTGTTTCATAAAACTATAACTATACACTATAACTATAAAACTATGACTTTGTGTCGTACAGATCATATGAGATACCCTGTATAAGTGAAACTATTTTTAGGTGGTGCAACTCGATAAGCCCTACAACTATTTTATCAACAGTGATTTTATTTACATAGGCGAGATGGAAGTTAACCTTATGATTACCGAGGTACATAATTCACGAAAAAAAATTATTAAATGGCTCCGATTGAATTCGCTCAGCCGGATCTCCGGGAGTGTCAACATTGATCTTCCCTCTTCCTTGTCAGCCCAACAGCGCCATTGTTTTAGGCGTCGCGACGGCGGCGTCGATGCGCGAATCCAAAGCGGAGGCGCGCCGCCGGAGAGAGGGCGACAATCGCCCGGGCTGTCCAACCACCCCGCCCGTTCTGGAGGGTGGCGCGGGGCGCGGGGCCCAGGAGACACCGGAAACCGGAGCCAATCAGAGGAGCCCGTTTAGGGGTGGCTGCGTCGCGGCGCTCGGACACAGAGTGGATGAGCGACGCGACGCCTGCCGGGTCGACGCCTCTCCGACGGAAATTTAGGGCTTGAAAAATCTGCGTCCGGTTTTATTTTCCATTTTCATGTGGGGTGGACCTGGGGGGCGGTTGCTACAGACCCCAAGTTCCGTTTTTTTTTCAACTTGGAATTCAAGTGGGGAACTCAAAATATTTCTAGGATTACGAAAGGGACCGACATAGTTTTGGAGGGCTATCATGAAAATACAGAACTGACTAAAGAAAATTTCAGGGTAGATTCTACAAAGTTCGTGAATAATGAATCTGTCGGTGGTCTCACTCATGGTTTTAAAAATATTTTTGAATAAATACTAGATATAAACATAAAATTAGCAGAAAAAAAATCATATGTTAAAAAAATATAACAATTATAAGGGGGATAAACCCCAGTAATTTACTAAAGTACCAAATAACTAGGCGCACTATATTTATTTATGATATAGGAACCCCAAAAAAATTAAAAATTAACATATGTAGTTATCATACGCAAATACTTCAAATTGCACCACCAGTGCACCACCGGTGAGTGATCGCACAATAATTAACTACTACATGAAATAACTGCCCGCTGTAAGATTCAAGCACATTCAACAGTATTCGTAAACAAATAGCAAACAAAACCTGATCACATAAAAAGGCTAATAAATACTAAATGCACTTCGAAAACATTCGGCATCGATCACTCACCGGTGGGTTACCTGAATGTGCACCTTTGTTGCTTCGAAATAGCAGGAGACACGTCAGAAACGTAACGTGTCGAAATTTTCTTCCGTGCAATACAAAATAAAGCGGGCTCACTCGCCAATAGTAAAATGGAAAGTGTTGAAACGCCAATTCCCATCGCACAGCCCAAAATGCGAGCGCAATCGGCGGTGCTCAGTCGGAGGCCGATGATTAAATTGCAACACACCTTGTTTAATTATCCGTTTACGAGCTTCTAATAAGATAATATCTACAAAACACATAACAGGCAGCGCGCTTGTTACGGAGCTTTTTTTAATTAGAGAAAGTTACACTCGACCATTGGCCGCCGCGGCTCAATTTAACAAAATCGCTCTTGTGTTCTCCAAGCTTAACGGGACGTCCGTTCAATTAGGATTGTTGGGACGCTTTGAAGCTCTCTCGCGTTTCTCACAACTTCGACTCTTTCCTGAACTTCTCCAAAGACGATTTTTTTTCCTAGTCTCTGGCTTCTCGCAGTTCTCTTTTTCCCTCACAAGTTTATTCCATTATTCTTGTGCGAGGGGAGAAATTATTTTATTATATTCTTCAAAATAAAATTTTAAATATATTTCAATTGTCAATTATTTTCATACTCAAATATAGTCATCACGCTTTTCTCAAGCAAGGCCCACCTCAATTTTCGTCCTCCACATCCCCAATTAGTCTCAACTCACGACGATCTCGGTATCGCCAAGAAAAAGCAAACGAGCCACGCAATTATCCCAGCGAGCTAAAATTGTCTTAGATCAGGTGACATTATTAAGGTCCGTTTTTACGTGAGGCGCGTCCGTATGCGTGAATATAATTGGGAGATTTTATGGCATGAGGCGCGAACAAAAAGGCGAGCAACAATAAGGTGATTGCGAACGCGGAAACCAGCCGGTTCTCTTTCAATCTACAATTGAAATTAATTTTTACGACGGTTAATTACGAGCGGTAATGGTCTTCTCACTTTCATAAAGCGCTACGTATCCAGCCGTGAGTTTGCGTAAGCGGACGAGCCTACTTAACAAAAGTGAATAGTTGAAATTGTGTGCGGATTGTGGATTGAAATGCTGAAACTCAATTCCGGAAGAAAAGATGCCGAACATTTAAGTGGGGGGTGACCAACTCGCGGGCACAACATTTTGAAAATTGTACTTGGTCCGTTGTAAAAAGGTTGCTCTAAGTGATCACAAAGACGTAGCGAGTCCGTCAACAGTCGAAAAGGCATCAGCGCCCCAATTCACCGATTGCCATCAACAAAAGCCAACCCCAAGTTTAATTTCCTTCCACTGTCTAATCTGGGAAAAAGGAACGGAAACGCTCCGATCGGATATGCTGATAGTAATCCCTTTTGGCAGCCAACAAAACAAATTGAGCCCCGCCGGCCGACACGAAACCTCACTTATTCTGTGCCCCTGTGGGCCTCGAGGGCCCGGCCAGTCAGTCAGTGCGAAAGCCGGCTAACCCGTATTAAAACGTCAAGTACGCCTGAAGAGGCACAATGTCGCCGGTAAGCGGATTAAGGACGCCTTTTACGGGTGAAGAAATGAATAGCGTCAGGAAATCATTCCATGGGTTCGCACTCTGCAGCCCAATTGGGACACTAAACGAATTCCCATTCATCAGAAAAATTGCACTAAATATTGGCGACTGGCCCCGTTTACCAAAATACCGCATGCCTCCCATCTACTTCCTTACTTAGCATTTCTGTGTATAAGGACTAATTTGAATTTTCAAAACGATTTTCAAGTAATTTCTATTATAACACGTCGATGGTGAAGATTGGTTTTATTGCGTTTTTTTTGTATTTTTGCAACACAATACATACAATTAACTGGATCTCTACGTAACGCAAGAAATCAAGGTATTGGTACTGGCCCATCTACTGTTTCCCAAAACATTCCGTTATGCTACCATATTTTGAAAAAAATGTTAAGAATAAAAAGTAATTGCAATAACTAGTACTTTTGACGTACGAAGAAATTTTTTTCTATCGAAAATAGGAAAATTATTCTGATAATAATAACAATATTCCAAAAAAAAACTCGTGCGTCACTAGTGCAACTTACTTTATGAATTATGGCAGAAATATTTTCGAATGTCACAAGCGTTACTTGTAATACGCCTTCACGGGGAAAGCCCCCTACCCATAGATCAACATGAAATCCACATAACCTCACTAAATAACCCTGACAAAATGAGCGCATAAGTCGACCAAGATGTGGGCAACCACGAAAATTCTGAAGATGAAGCATTTCAGTCTTTGCCCACTTTACACTGTAAAGTTTACAGGGAATGCCCAGGTTTTTCCCGTAATGACGTCTTACAGCCAACGCCAGTGACATTTGGTAGATACCTATAATGTCCACAGTTGATATGCAAGGAAAGTCCAAGATGTGTCGATTCTGTGGTCGGAGTCGAATAATCCGGATTTAGCCCTCGAGGTTCAAATCCATGGACCTCCCTAACGACCTTTTAACAGCCGATGACGCATCCACGTCCCCCGGAATCCCGGTGAAAGCTCTCATTTCGTGTGTTATTATTGAGGGCCAACTCTGATTCGGGGGGGAAATAACACGTCGCTTCGCCCCCGTCGCGGGACGCGCGCTATGTTTATTTCTTTATTACTAATGCTGATGGCCAGATTTCATGTCGTCTCCGTATTAAGCCCTATTTACGTATGCAAAAGACCTGTTGGCGTCGCATCGTAATCATTTCATTTGGACGGCCGAAGAATCGTCAGCGGGGCGAAAATAAGACGTTTAACATACCTGCATGTATTGAACGTAAACGATAAGGAAAATAGAAGAAGTAGGGAATTCTGTTCCTTTTTAATTTGATTCACTTGAGTGAACAACAAACTGATAAGAATATATTCTTGATTTTTTCTTTATATTTTGTATTTCTGAACCCAGTCATTTTAAATTCGAATTGAACTGAAGTCCATGAATCGAATTTGTGGAATCCCATGACCAAATGATCGTGGGTCACCCTGAATGTTTCAACCATTTGCATCAGTTGAGTGTGTTATATCAGTATTTTCCAGTATGAGAATACAAAATGAATCAAACTTTTCAAACGTTAAAAATTTTTTCGACTAACAATTTAAATCTAAATTTCTTTATGGGCGATATAATACTTAAATTGTTCATTGAATTATTATGACAATCAATTAGAATAATCACAATTGCATTGGACTAATCAAGAATTAATGAGGCTAGTTCGTAATTGATATGTGTGATTGAATTCTTAATTTACATACTGAACACATTCTGATTTATTGCCCGAACACGTACTGGCATTCTCGAAACGATGTATTTCCTAATAAGAGTATATTTTCATAGAATTCTGCATTCTCCTAAAAGACTAAATGTTCTCACTCAAGAATATATGCTAGCATAATTTAAATTTCTGTACGTTTACGACTTATTATACTCTTCAAAACGAAGTTTCTTGTCTACTATGATAAAAATAGACAGCAACTGCCCACACAGACCATTTGTTGACGCCTTGTGGTTTCATTTCTATTACTGCAACCCTCATAAAAATATCAGGGGCATTTTAATGTAATTACTTCCAAATTGAATAATTTTGTTTCATTTCATGAAATTTTTGTAGGAGTACTTACAGTGTAATTACATTAGGATTTTATAAACTATGAAACAAGAATTAAGAAATTAAGAGGAAGTTTTATCGTACTGGTAATAAGTATAAACGAAACTGGTCGTTAGTAAATTTAAAATCCAAGTAGGATAATCCAAGATTCTTGAAAGAAAGTGCGCTCTATCTCTAAAGTGCTTCGGGCAACAATTTCAGTTGTAGAAAATATCGTTTTGAAAAAAAATAACGACATTGAACTGAGGAAATTCAAAAACGATTGTCTTTGAATGCGAATGGACGCGTAAAATAATCAAACAAATCATGTTCGTTTGTAACCAATGACAGATAAATGCGCGATATCCAGTGCACACATTCATAATTACGTTTCCTTTCAACAGAAAGTATGCAAATTGAATGGTTTTCCGATAAGCAACTATTCAATAATTACACGTAAGACCAAAAGGCGGAATTTAATTGACAACGTTTTGAAAGGTATTCCATTCGGTATTCATATCGTCGGAACGATTGCTAACGCACATTGTTCCGATTAGAAAACGCGCAAAAAGCGGCCAGACAATACACAGAATCGCGACAATCGCATGTAGTGTATTAAACAAGCGCGAATGGAGGGCAGAAAGGAAAAAAAAGGACGGGGCGAACGAGAGGACGGATACACAGGCCCAATGTTAAAAGCGCTGGCCGATGGCTTTACATAATAAAATGGAAAAAGCGGAGCAATTACGCCGTAATAACTCATTAAAATGTGGAATCACGGAGCGAAACATAGCCGCTTTCAATTACACTTTGGCGATAACAACGCCAGAACGCCGATAATCAGGATGGATATGCGGATGGATTAGAGGAAACAGGAAAAGGAGAGAGCTAATGGGAAATCTCGCGGGACATTCACACAACTAATGACAGAAACGCCATTGGAGAACGGACAAAGGGACGACTGAAAAACTGGAACGATTACAGAACAGACACGAAACAAACATATGGCAGAACAAAAGCAGAACAGAATAGAAACAGAATGGTTACATAACTGACGCAAAATGAACACTGATCGGTTATAGATCGCCTACAGAACGGTTAGATATTGGCTACAGAACGGTTAGATATCGGTTACAGAACGGGTAGATGTCGGTTACAGAACGATTACAGATCGGTTTCAGAACGGTTAGACGTCGGTTACAGATGGGTTACAGAACGGTAAGTCTCATTTATAGAATGGTTACAAATCGGTTACAGAACGGTTATAAATCGGTTTCAGAACGGTAAGAAATCTGTTACAGAACGGCTAAAAATCGTTTGCAGAACGGTAACGAAACGGTTGCAGAAACTGTTATAGATCGGTTAAAGAACGATTGGAGACCGAATATAGAACGGTTAGAGATCAGATACAGGACGATTACGAAACGAGCACATAACATGCAGGTAACAGAAACAGAATCAAACACAATAAATTCACGATTAGCTGTCGATGACTTAACGATATCATCTTAGTGAGATGACGTCATCGCGATGACAACGGCATCAGAGGTGGAAAAGTGAGTGGTCCGCTTTCGATGCAGTGCGAATAAGAAGAGTACTCGAAATGCGAGAGCTGATGCATTCGGTCCGAGTGATAAACTTTCATTTTCCTCGCAAATAAACGAATTCCTGAAATGAGTTGGACGCAAATGGTGCGCTTCCTACGTTTTATGTAATGGTTGCGTGTGCGGCCAGTCGATTCGGATGCGATGCAGTGCAGTCAACAGCACAGGAAGACCGCAATAACAATAAATAGCTTTTTAATTCTTGCAGAACGTTAAAGCTAATAAACGTGTAATGCGCAATAAAAGTGTGATTACGGCCGACGGACGGTCGTGCAGATTGGTTCTGCCGCTCGACTCTGTAGATGGATCGATAGTTGTTCAGCCGATATTTCCTTTTTATACTAAATGCTCTTATCCTTGTGTCACTATGTTTTTTTTTTGAAATTCTAAGATAGTAAGGAATGCCTATCGTAAAATTAATTTACTTTATGGAAATAAACTGGATGTTCGACAATGAAGACTAAATTGTTTTGAGGAGCATAACGATACGAAAGTAATAACAATAAAAGAACGCGATGAAACCATGTCCCAAAACGAAATGCGAAGATAAGTCGTGGAGAGAGGTTGTTTTGGGATAAAGTCGTTTAATAAAAACCACAACGTCCCTAAGAGACTGACTTTAGTCTGCAGGCTTTAACAGTTGAAGAGAGGCTGGTTCACGTAGGAGGCCTAGGTGGGCGCGACACCGCGGCAAAACACTCAATTTGAATAAACACTTTGATAAGGCGACATTAAGATAAGTGCGAAGAGAAATTACACAATTTTATATATACGACGCCTTGTCCGTCTTATCTGCGACACGGGTTTAATTTTAAATCGATTTAGGTAATATAGCGCGTGGTGACGGTGAAGGTGAGAAGAGAATGGGTAAAGAGGAAAGAAATTCTTACCATTCGCATTGTACGAATGCGTGAAGAAATGGGAAATGTTCAAAGCAAAAAAAATTAAAACCATCGCTAATTTAAAACGCAACATTGTCTTCAGCACGAGATGAGTTTGATGAGGAAACTTTTTTCGCTCGGGATTTGATGAGGTTTTTATGCGGCGCCCAGAAATAATTGATTATCGAGAGTAATCGATTATTGAGGAGAGACCACCATTGAAGGTTGTTTCGGAACTTTCGAACCCAAACTCTTTGCGCCGCGAACGTGGTGAATTCCGATTTTTGCTACGAGAGTTGGCCGGAGTTCTGCAAAAACTGTAATTCTCTTCAGGTCAAGGAGGAGATGACTCCCTAAACTCATCCAAATCCTCAGGTGGTGGAATGAGCAAGAAGCAGAGGAAGGCGAGGACCGCATTCACCGATCTGCAGCTGCAAACCCTAGAGAAGAGCTTCGAAAGGCAGAAGTACCTCAGCGTCCAGGATCGCATGGAGCTGGCGGCTAAGTTGAGCCTGACAGACACCCAAGTCAAGACGTGGTACCAAAATAGGAGGTGAGTCTCACTATTTTTATTTACCCAATATCGAATCTCCCATTAAAAAATATCAGTTGCTTTTTCATTTCCCATAAATAATCCAGACCCTACCATATGAAACATTCCTTCGTGGTGAGTATGTAGTGAAACAATTAAGGGCAGTTCGAGTTTGAGAAAGATATCACTCACCTGGAAGGATTCAGTATTGATTTTCGGGTTCCGTAATTGCTCGGTCGATAGAGCTAAAGGTTCGGGAGTATTCATGAAAAGAAAGACAAGAACCTCACAGCAACTAACATTGGAAAAAATGTGTCCATTTTACCCACCACAACCACTTTCACATACCTTTTGTTTTGTTCTCAACCATTAGTAGATTTCGAACCAACTGCATTGGGGGAATATGGAAAAGTTGTCCGAGGATAATTCGTGAGTGAAACAAAGTCACGCTAAAACAGCGAGAATTTCAATAAGCGCACTCAACGACCGGTAGCTGTCGTGATATGCAGGAGGGCCCTCTTGAATAAATGCATGATTTATTCTGGTCCGGCTTTAAGGTGGAACCCCGTAAGGGCCGTTTCGACCCGCCCAGCGCCATCTTAGATCACCGTTCCACGCAACAGCCGGCAATTAGGAGTCATTTCCACCCGTACACTCTGTAAACTAAACATTTTCCTGTCGTGCACGCTGATTTGCATGGATCGTGAGTCGTGGCCCTCAATGCCAGAAATGCCCCTTTTCGTTCGCCCACCACCCATTAAATGGCAGTTGTGGGTCCGATTCGTGTTTGTGCGGGATTCGCGAATTGCAGGTTGCGGGATTCAACCTGCAACCTGCAATGTATCCTCGTTCAGTGGGTCGATGCGACGGACCATTGCGCCAGTTCTCCATTTTGAAACCATTCTCTTTCACCTTTCATTCCATCCTTAGGTTTTGTAATTTATCGATTTATGTACTTGAGGGTGTTCAAAAACTTACTGCCATAAATTTATCTAACAAAAGAATACAAGCTTTCTACAAGAGATGTTTGTGACCTTTATTGAAACGTTGGTTATGCTAACTTTGAATATTTAATATAAAAATATTAAATGGAGAGAATAAAATCATTGCGTTGCAGAATTTGCTAGAGTTGAGGCGCTACCAACTCTTTAACCCCAACATCACAGCCAGGATCATTGAGTTGTAAAGATAAAAGTAGACTTACCTGCTAGAACCTCCATGCTACAGCTACTCGGCTTTAGTAATCGCCGATAGGAGCCCTTGGGCTGAATTAGATTCTATTGGCCTAGAGAAAATGTATTGGTTGCCTCTAATTTCCTATAATTTGCGTCAGAAACGTCAGTCTCGCGTTCTTGATCCGAGGATAATAACGCGAACGCATAGTTAGACAGTAGTTAGAACAGACAGAAGCCTGGGTCTCAAATTGCCCCATTAGTTGGGTTAATAAAACGGTCCATGGTTATTGTGCTTTCAGGATTTTGCCAACGAACAACGTAGGTATGATTCTCGGATCACTATTAGGCGCTCTTCAAGTAAACACTATGTGCAACTGAGCGATTAAGGTAGAATGCAGAACCTCAACTGCTCGCCTAATCCTTTGTGCTTTATCCATTTACCTGCTCCAGTTCCAGTTCTGAGAAGGATAAATCTAATCGTACGCAATTAGATGGGGAGTAACATTTGAATTTGAGGTTTGGGGTGGTATTTATCGTGGCGGGATTGCAAACTGGTGGATCAGAAATTATAGTAAAATAGAACGAAAATTTTAAACTGTGTTTAGGTGGTTTTTCGAGATGGAATATTCCAAACTGTAATTTTATGAACATGGACTTATATACAGGACAGTTCACTCCCTATCTTGCCAACGTAAATAAAATAGTCGCTTATTTCCTAAAAATCTGAAGGTTTGTTTTTTTAAACGATTTTTCCGCCAAAACACTCGTTTGAACCACCACAGTATGGAGTCCACAATACACACACGATCATCATGAGTTATTAGGCTTTTAGATCATTCCTAGGGTAATCGCATTAAGCGCTTCCTGCTTTTATTAAATTAAAAGCGGACGATTAAAAGGATTACAGATCGGAATGGATAGCCGGCTTAATGCGAATTAGATAAAGAGCCGCCAGGAGCTTGAACCAAGGCCGAACTATAAACCCATTCGCGCAGCTAACGATCCTTCTCTTTGCGGTTACCTTGCGTACGAACCATGGCTAAGTAAGGTGCCCACAGAAATGGAAATCTTGATAAGAAGGTTTCTTAGATAGATGAATTCAAAGGGAAGAGGGATCTTTGATAAAAGAGCTCCTTGTTAAATAGGTTCCATGGTAAAAGTGCTACCTTAGTGAAAGAGCACCTTAGGAAGAGTGATTATTAGCAGGAGCACTCGTGGTATTTTGTTGAAAGGGCTCCATGATAAAAAAGTCCCTTGGTAAAAGGACACTTTAGAGCTCCTTGGTAAGTGAGATTCTCAGTAGAAGAACTCGCTGGTGAAAAGTCTCCTCATTAAAAAAGGGTATCTCAGTTAAAGAGATCATTGGTGGAAGGGCTCCTTGCTGAAAAGACTTCTTTTTAGAAGAACTCCTCAGAAGAAATAGGCGAGAAGGGGAAAACTCGTGTGGATTTCCATGGAGGGGAAAGCCACAGACTGACAAACTGTGGGTAGAGGGGAGAGGGGTGGGGTTTGGGAGTAATTTTTGCAATTAATACGGGAATTATTATTGCGCTCGCCGAGGTTACCATAATGACTCGGTTGTTTGGTTGCTTAAACGTCAGCTTAACTTCCATCGAGCAATCAAGAGAGTCAGCTCTGGAATTACGCAACGACGGCTAATTGGTGGAGGTTAATTGGATTGTAACGAGCGGAAAGATCCTATTGGTTTCCGGTCGCGTACAGATAGTCCGCGATTTTCCGCCTAGAACCCAAACAACGCATTTCCATCGAAAATCCATCCGAACGGTCCGACAGCAGGAACAGCCAATTTAGCAAATCATCATAATAAATGCGCTTTTGGGGTGAATTTGTCCGTAAAATGAACGCATCCTACCATCCGCCGGTTTAATTTATCGATCTAATAACCCCCCGAAAGCACAACGACCGCGAAATTCAATGCAGCCCTCTATATGCAATGCCGCGGGACGCTATTCGGGCTGGCTGGCTGATCGTCCATCTGACTTCCTCCTGTTTGTTTTTCTCTACGTTTAATTTGCGCTCCTTTGTCGACCGTTTCTTCGATCTTTTCACGGCCATTGTTCGAGATCATTTACTCGCCTAATCGTGGAAGGAGGGAGCCCCCGAAAAGTGCTGACGTGTCTTCCAGGCGCCGGCCGCCTATTAACGGGCAACCGATGGCGATGACGGGGGCTTTCGGCTTTTTAGACGGCCAAATTGTTGGAAACCTGTGGGCCGTCACAACCCCTGTAATTCGTCGATCCCACGATCACCCTGAATCCCGCATTGCACTTCACGATCGTCTGTGGCATTTCCCCTTCATGAATAAATTATGTCGCCACCTAATTTTCCTCTACTGCGAATGTAGGGGTATGAATGAGGGGTATAGAAGAAAACCAGCAATCTCTATAGGAAATCCATTGGAGATTGCAAGTTTTGCTTCTATACCCCTCAATTGTTAGCAAAACCTAGCCTATGGTAGTATTAAAAATATTTTCGCATCGACCTAAACAGCTTTTCCCTCCAAGGGGTTGAACCATTTTATGGTTGCCACATGACGTTCCGGTGGCTCCCCGCTTTCCCAAAGTCCGAATTAATAATTTCCTACCATGGTTGGCCCGAAAACCGCCCAAGCGAAAAAATATGATTTAAAAATGTGACTAAGCACAATCTGGCGACCTGTTGTTTCAAGAACTTTTAACTTGATCGCCCGCTCGTGTATTTTTTCTTGTACACGGGATGCGTCGCCGGGCGTGTGAGTGTGTGTTTGAACCTATTAAACCTAATGATCGCACAAAGAGAACCGAACGCGGTCATTAAGTAAAGTGGTTCCAAATTTCCACCTTAAATCAATAAAGGTCCAGGGGCCGCCCACAAAAACTGCTACTCATCACGCCGAAGGTGTCTCCGGCGCCACTGGCCGCCCGAAGAGCCAGGAAAGGGGCGGAGATGGGAACGGTCGCCCATCCACACAGCGATTTGCGCAAAGGAAAGCCTGAATTGCCACGCAAATGTCTGTGTAAAACTGTAAAATATGACTGCGAACTGATGGGTGCATTCATTCTGTGCGTCAAAGTCAGCTACAGGTGCCCCACTTATCTAATGCCGGTGGGGGTAATTCTTGTGCATAAGGAGAAGGCGAACACAAACAAAGGCAATCCACTGCGAAAGGGGCATTTGATAACTAAAGTTCGTTAAGAGCAAACCTGCCGCAAACAAATCCGTCGTGCAAGTGTAGCATGGAAAAAAGTTGATGTGAATATGCGCCTAATTTCTTAGCGGTTATACTCTTTGCGGTCCTCTACTCTTAGCGACTCTACTTTTTCAGCGGTCCCCTACTCTTTGCGGTTCCTCATTCCTAGCGGTTCTTTCAGCGTCGCAAAGCGCATGCTTTGTTTAAAGACTAAGGTAGGGTGGAAGAATTCAAGAAAGCCTGTCAAATTTCGAACTGTCGTCATTGTTGTTACTGATGTCATAAATAACTGATACATCTTAGCAGTGAAAGGGTTGACGGGTTCAAAGTCTTGACGTAGTGATCGAAATCCGATCGATTTGTTTTTCCACCCGACAACGAAATTGATGCTCGTGTATTTGTGCAGTTACCCCCAACAGCAATCACAGTAACCTAATACGAATCGAACCCTCCCGATCTCGGAGTGCTTTGTGTACGTGGCCCATCATTAGCAAGCACTTTGGTCGTAACGGCGAGTCTGCGGTCGACCCCAATTGTCGCGGTGTAAGGGAGAGGGCTCTCCGTCGGGGAAATAGTCACGGGCAACCCCTTCGGCCGCCGCCACTCGAGGATAAATTATAAGTTTAAATGGACGCACCGGTCGTAAATCATCATTGCTCTGGTGAGCGCAGGGCGACGCCGAGGGCCCATTCAAAATGGTAATGCGCCGGTTTTTGGCTGAATGGTCGGCCAAAGACCGTCGTAAAACGGTCCACTGAGCATCGGCTACTGACAAATGACATTATTAAAATTGTCGCGCACACATACACGGCAGACTCCTCCAGATTAGAGCGGTGAACGATGCGTTTGAATTTCAAATGAGGGGAGCGCGGAGGATTTATTGGATTTCTCGAGTGGGGTCGCCCTCGGATTGTACTTGACAACTGTATTAGGTACGGGGGATGTCAAATCGAAATTGAGGCTCCTTGCAAACGGAAAAATTATAAAAGTCGGTTGTTTTTTTCAAAGTCCAGTATCTTCCCAGTATCTTCCCAGTATCCCTTGATCCGAGTTCAAGGCTCGGCGGAAATTGAACACGCGCGACCATCTCATTTAGCATTTAAGAATGCATACCTGCATCGCGATTTTTAATGTGCGATGATTTTTAAACGGTTTAATGCAGTACGATAAACACAATAAATTCTTTTAAAATATCGTTCCGAAAATTATAATAATCACGATGTGGTTCGCATGGATGTGTGTGAGAGTCATTAATCGCGCCGGTAAATGCGCAACGACTCGCGTGGGCGTCGAAGAACGTACCGAGTGTTGCGGAACGAAGAACACGACGACAGGCACGCGGGGGTGCCAACGGAATGAGGCAAAGGTGGGCACCAGTTTAGCATACATTAAGCGTACGTCCAGATAAGAGTCCTTAAACGTTTCCTGCGGAGGCTTTCAATTTCACCCGAGGGCCCGGTGGAACGAGCAGAGGCCGGATGGTCTGCTGCCTGTAAAATGGTCCCCCGGGGCTGAATCACGCGATGCGGTCACACACAACATTTCATAAGTATATGTACAAATATGTCGACTCTAACGGAAGGCCGTTTCCTCTACCGTCGAAAGCCCTAATCAGACAATGCAAGGGCGACAGGAGGTGCTATCCTTTACTCTTCGGTGCTAGAGGGAAATTCCGCAGTCAATAAACGCCATCTATATTTGGAAATGAGGAAATGAGCGATTAGATTATAATCTTCCACCCCTTTTTCAAGAAAAAGTTTTTCGAACGCGTAGTTTACCCTTTGGTTCTAATACACCTGCAAGACTGATGAAATAGTGTTTCCTATGTGAATTTATGTATGTATGTTTGTATGTGGCTAGGTGTGTACCTAGGTAGTAGATTAACACGTACCGAACTGATCGAATCTCTTCTTTTGCAGGACGAAATGGAAAAGGCAGACCGCCGTGGGTCTGGAACTTTTGGCCGAAGCCGGAAACTACGCAGCTTTCCAACGTCTTTACGGTGCTCCCCCTTATGGCTGCTGGTATCCCCCACAGAGCGGCCCCAGCGCCGCCCCCAGCGCGGCGGACATTTATTACAGACAGGCGGCGGCTGCCGCCGCCGTCACCCTCCAAAAGCCGCTCCCCTACCGCCTGTATCCCCCGGGGATGGGCTTGGGGATGCCCGGACCTAGCGCCCATCTGGGGAGTCTGGCGGCGAGCAGCTCCCTAAGTTCGCTGTCCAGCTACTACACCAACCCCTCGACGGAAGCGCCCTCTGCCCCCAGATCCCCGAGCCCCGATACGCCACTGGATCCAGGGTCGCCGGGAACCGGGGGGAGGAGGTCACCGAGCGACGACGAGGACACAATTCACGTGTAAATTTGAGAGAGGAATTCTAATGAGTAGGAGGAAATCAATTGAATGCTCATTTCTATAGAAAATCGATTTGAAGAGAGCCGATTGCAAGGGAATGTGGATTCCAAGAGATGCTGGTTGAAAAATGTAGCGATCCTCTAGAACCGAGTAGAAGGACTAAAGAAATGCCAAGACTTATTGCAAATTTGCTTGGAGGAGATGATTCTGCGAGGAAATTTTTGGAACACTAGGTTTAGGAAATCTCCGACGCGACTCAAAAGTGGTTTCGAATCGATTTCCCCATCCTACTGTCTCATCGCAGACGGCGCATCTTCGCTACGCTCGGGAAAATTGTAGCAGCAAAGTATAAACTGAGTGAAGTCGCGCGGTCACCCTCAAAGTTCGTATTAGGACTCGATGTCTCGCCAGTGCTTTGTGTACTTAAGGACACTACTTAAATAGTTAAATTGTGATATATAATTTAAAAAGAGTTCTTTTGGAGCGGAAAGTCGTACCTATTAGTGCATACGTGTGACCACCGGCCTGTGGTCTTAAGGACCTAATTTATTATTTCGGTTGCTTTGTCAGTGTTTGCGTTTGACCTTCGCGCCAGAGCAGGGACGATCTGATACATCCCCGCAACACTTAGGTGGCGGAATGAGAAGCGCATTCGACGTTGTTGCAATTTTGTTTAACCCTTTTTTGTTATTTTTCTGTACATTTACTCCCTAAGTGAAGAAAGTATAATTAAAGAAGTCAGTACGAATAATTGTTCTCTATTCCCCGTCCAATCTTAAAAATCCCCTAACCAAAAATGTTTTGCGCCTTCCTTCCCCTTGCTACTCTCCATCCTCATTTCTTCCCATTGCATTGGTCTCCGCAGTTCGTTATTTCCTTAGCAGTACCCCCTGTCCGCGAGCAATTTATCACCTATATTGCTGGCCATTCATCCGTTCCTCTGCTGCGCCTCGGGCCGAATGACGGTTGCGTTTTGTGCCGGCAGACAGACACAGGAGCCGCGTTTCGCCTATCATCATCATCATCAAGGCTTGTAGAGGAGCAACTGGCCTCGGATGAACGCAGCTCCTTTGTCCTTTTGGGGAGCTTAAAAGGCGATGCCGGCTACTCGCCGACTTAATTCGATCGCTCTTTTGTGCGATTGTGGCTAACAAGGTGCACTTAGCTTCTCCTCGCACCCTTGGACTCCTCACACCAACAGAACCTCACCACCACTGCTTCCACAGACAAAATCCATCTTGACCAACAGTCCTACCGTTCTCCCACCTCTAAATTAGCCATTCTTCCCCAACATAGTATTTCCTCTGAAATTTACCCACCCGACGGAATTTTACTGAATGTATAATATAAAATATTAAAATGGAATGGGCAACAAAAAACCTTCGCATACCCCACTGCTCCCGTATCTCGCCCAAATCACAGTCGCGTCCGTACGAATCCCGAATTAGCATTTCAAGTCAAATTGGCGTCGAAATAAATTGAAGTCCCCCGACAATGACTACTGTTATTAATCACACAGACAAAGAGCTCCAATCAGGAAACACCGCATAAAACAACTTAATAGAGAAATTTTCAATTATAACAGCGAGAACTTGTCGGAGCGTTCCTATTGCTCGACGAAACATCAAACGCGTATTTATTAATAATAGACGAGTTCATTACTTCGGATCGTTTATCAGGCGGTTTGCCCCCTCGCCTCCGCCATCTCCCCCTCTTATTCTCCAATCGGGGATTATCAAGGATTATGACCAGAAATGGTCGTCCCGACTAAAGCAAAACGGCCGCTCGTCCTTCCCCGCCCCTGACTTATTAATTACTTCAGCAACTTGTCCGTGCTTATGCAAATCGCCTTCACTAATTAATTCCAGGGATTAGCATAACGCTTCCGCTTTGAGCCCTCGGAAAGTGTAATGTGGACGGACTAGGATCACTTGACCAATGCTAGAATATGTAGGTAGGTATATTTCCGATGGGTCAATGTTTTTTATCATCCTGGGACGCATTTATGAGGGTGACTTTGGAGCAGTATTTCCTCCTCTTCATTTCCCCCCCCCTCCCCCTCCCTCTGAACCCCACACCTTCATTCCTCCCTCTTTCAGCACTGTTTTCTTCTCCCCATTCCCCCCTCGTTATAGTGTTATATGAAAGCGCCCCCTCTTGTACGGATATGGGTGCTAAAGAGGTTCTGTTGACTAGTAGTCAAGTCAATGTTCTGCTGATGTACGTTTGATACCTTACGAATTAATAAAAGTAATTATTGAAGTATCATTATATGCTTACATATCTGATCTTGTAATAAGAAACATGATAACACCCCCTTAATAAGTCCAAGCGTGCACCTTACAGTTTGGGAGCAACTATTGTATGTAGATGATCATCACGGATGCGTTAGTGACACAGGCCTATCTTCAAACAATGGTGTCACTAGGGTTGGTGTCACCCACTCCTCCAAATTTTCCAAGTGCAAAATTTTGTGCGCATATGTAAAACTCAGCGTGTACACATGTCGCTCTCTGTCTCTCTCTCTACCTCTTTTGGATCTCTCTGTCACTCTTGTTGGCATACATATACAATGTCAATGGAATTTGATTTTGACGTTATTAAGTCTAAAGGTAAGGTATTTCAAACATCATTGATAAATTTTACTAGGAAGTATATGCGGTTTAATTCAACCATAATCATTACTGAAATATTGGAATGCGTGGAAAAGTTTACCAGCAAGATGTTGAAACATAATTATTGCCTTTCAAAGTAATAGGTTGCCTATGAACTTCAAAAAGAGCGCCAAAATCCTGCTGACAAAATGGCGGATTGAGGGGAAGTTGGTGGGGGCATTTTACTTGTAAACATCAAAGAGACCGACACCGAGTCACTCTACAGTATTTACAGTGACCTCACTCTCTCTACTGACGGTTCTATAATTTCCGCCCGCCATTGTGTTCCATGGACATCATACACCGACCTAACTAAGCAATTGCTTGTATTACTGGTTGTCTATGCGCGGGAATATTATTGTAATGAACGAGACCAATCGCAATGGAGGAAGTGAGGCAGCTCGAAGAAACAATATTACGGGCTAGAGCAAACTCTTCGGAGATTGTGTTTCTTATCAGTGGAGTTCATTAAATATAGGTTCGAAATCGCACGTAACCTTACTCAATGTGTCACAATTATAGACCTACTCTATGGTCACAACTGTAACTTGTCAACACCAATTTTAAAGTTTGATGTAAATATGAGTCTGAGAAATCTACAATATATCTAATAGAGTTTAGTAATTATGTAATATCGGAAGAACGGTCAGCCCAATTGGGCAAATTAAATGAATATGAATATCGGTATGAACTATAATAGATTGTAGTATGTTTGAGAATTTTTCTTTGCGCATACTAAACGTAGGAGAATAAACGGAATGTCTATTCTCCAGGGTGCACCCTAGTTTATTGGGTGTGAAAAATGACACATGGCACTCGCCCTCTCTAATGTGGTCAACAGTCGCACCCGGTGGAAATTTCATTTGAAAAAATGCGTCCCGGTTCGCCGGATCAAACGAAACGGTCGGTCGATTTGCGGCAGCAGAAGAGTCCCACTTGGGCCGGCAATGACTGGACAAATTGGTTAACAATGCGAAGGTGTCCGCCACTAAATACAATATAATTTGCGCCGGTTAGGGCAGCGTTTTGTGTATGAGAGCGCGTGTTTTGTGGAGCGCGGGGATGTCCGGACTTCCGCCGGAAGCGACAATTAGTCGTCCCTAATTTGTGCTTTTTTTAAGGAAAACGTTGCAACTACTGGACCACATGTCACGGAATTTGATATAATGCATTGAATTCTGTGGTTATAGCAACAAGTAGGACTTCAACCAGATTGGTGGAACCCCTGCTTTTCATCCAGACTACAATAATACACGCCACGCCAGTACTGCCAGTACTGTTCTTCTTATAGATTTGGTAGTCCATGAGCGTGCTCTTTGTACATGAAATAAGTTACCTCAGTGAAATTCATAAGTATCTGGTAGTAGCTTCTCCATATTTAAAATTGAGCTTATGATGATGATGAAATGATGCGGGGATGATTGTTTCTTTAATTATTTGCTCGCGAGGAGAAATGATGATATTCCAGGCAATTTCCTCATTGTCTCCCAAACAGCTAACAAAACCGATTCCAACGGAAACGGAACCTAATCGTTACAAATTACCATGGTAATGTTATCGTCCGCCAGAAATTTGGGCTCCTTTTGTCCGGCGAAGCGGCGGAATCGAGCGGCCGCATGTAAATTCCCGGTGCGAGCGCGCGCAAAGTAATTATACTTACAAAAGAAGCGTAAATTAACCGTCACACATTTAAATGTAAATACGGAACGAGCGCTCTCGGTAATAAGCAATTATTCAAATGTACGCCGGCCAGGCCCGACCTGCACACAGAGAACGAGCATTAGGGCCATTCCTGACACCTTTTGTGGTTCAACAATTTTTTTTCCTTCTGCCACACGTAATTACGACTATCTACGATCGGCCGAAAGCTGAAATATTAAATTAAAACGGGCGCGATAATCGCCCGCTGGGATCTAATTGGGAGCAATCGCCACCACTCCAGCTCACTGACTTATCTGGTCTAGAAGCTGTTCCATTTTGGATTTGTTATACCTACATATATTTGATTCAGTTCCTAAATTCACTTGACCAACCGAAGGAGTTTCATTAGATCACAAAATCTCACAACGTAGGTACTTGGATCACTCGACAGTGAATACGGTGCTTAAACGAGTCCAACCTCAGCAAACGATCCAGCAATTATCCATTGGAAAAAGCGCAAACCCCATGGAATTTGCATTAATTCGCAACACAAGCTCAAGCCCAGCACGGATGAAACTAGATCCGTATGGGAACGAGTCCGGATTGTGGTTTCTTGCTCCACACTCCTTTCGGCTTGTTTATGTTCAGCTCGTTCGCCATTCCGAAGGCAGTCATTAGAGCGATTTTGTGCAATTTCGCACATTCGATGCTCTGCATTGGACCGTGAAAGCCGCTCACTCCCAACCTCAGTACGCATATTTCAGCGAACAGAAACGTACGTAATTTGGAGAGAAATTTCAACATTTCCGGACAATTTGATGACAGTATAGATATTCAGTATGACTCCATGATTTTTGTTGACCCATAACGCTGGGAATCGGTTCCCTAATATGGATTAGCTACCTAAAGTTTAGTTCGGGATGTCATTAGGTACTTGAAGCAAGTTATACTCATATATGTTGGAATAAAATGTATGCATTTCGTCAATCCTGCACGGTGAAAATTACATCAACCACAATTCAATATTCTCATTATCCAAATAAATGTTTCTTGTCAAAATAAGCGCATAGTTGATTGATTAATTTTCCAATCGAATTCATGACGAAATATAGAGAAGAGAGAAAGCGGTAAACGTTCCTCTTCCGAGCGGTTAGTGTTTGGAATTGGGAAAACAAATGATTACCACGTTACCAATGCGAATGGTAACGCAACACCCAGCTACCACCTCCGCCTTTCACTCCGCCGCTCTATCTTCACGGGAGTCCATCAACTGCAATTAAATTGTATTAATAGAGAATGATTAAACCTCTAAACGTGAACTAGGCGGAGGAATGGTTGCGTTAGCGCTGACTAACGAGAAGCCTCGACCGCGCGGTCACCCGATATCTTCATATTTCCCAGTCGTCCAGCTCCTCGTTCGACGGGCTCGAAGGACCAACAAGTCCGACGACGAATGCGCAAATGAGTCAGTCGCGGACAGGTCGACAAGATATGGGAAATTGGTTACAAATTAAGTCCCACAAGTGTGTTGCGGGTCGGTTGAGCCCGTTCAGGTGTTTCCAACCCCTCAGGTGATCCGTTGGGACGGTGTTGTGTGTTAACTGGATTTTATCTGTTCGAGTGCTGGCCGCGGTTTAGTCACGCGGAATGGGGTATTACTTTACAAGCGGTTCGCGCGCATTCTTCAAACGAATTCGAAATTTCACCAGTATCTCGGTGTAACGTCGTCCTGAATGGCTAATGGATTGAAATCCATACTGTGGATTTGCTTTAAAACGTGATCACTAAAAAATAGAGAAACGACTGGAATGATGGGCATTATGAGCAAGGACGTGTCCAAATGGATGCTAAATCTGACCTGATTGTGAACGTGTATGCTTTCATGGCTGTCGGTGCTCACTCGACACCTGATCTGACGTTTGAGCACGATTCGCTCGGAGGTCCTTTCAATCAAATTGCTCAGCCTATTGATCACTTCAACTTGGTACACTTTGTTGTTTTCTAGATCTCTGCCAATCTCTAGATTACAAGATAATTCCATCTAACGAGCGAACACGCTCCTCTAAACACTCACTAAATGCGTGCTTCTTTGCAGGGATTCACATATTTCAAAGATTCTCAAAATCGGAGGATCCATATATTTCGAGGTTCCTTCTATTTAGGATCCACTATTTTCTGAAAATGTAAAAAATGATGTATATTCATCCTTCGCAATCTTCTTCACCAAGATACTCAGCAAACATAATCTAGGTATTTTATTGTCGTACGGTTGGTAGCGGCTACTGTCACTCGCTTGGCATTGGCATGCGATGCCGCTTTATTAGAGTTTGAGGAGTAGCAACTGCTTTGCCCATTCTCATACATTTTCTTTGAAATGTAAGCCATCCTCTACGTCTTTTCTGAGAACTTTACGTTGTGCCGTTGCACGGTTATTCAGAAGGAGACGGGCGAGTTCGGGGCCAAATAAAGGGGTTATGGTGACCAATTATATCAGAAATATGAAACACTTTTAAATATAATATTCGAAGTTGTTGAAGCGATTGCCGAAAGATTTAGAAAGAAAAAGATGAAAATGATTTTTAAAGGCACCAACGAATGGTCTAAAATGTTGTGAAACAGTGTAAAATCCGAATTTCGGATTCTCAGACAAGAAAAAAGTAATGCAAAATGACGAGTATTTCTTCCAACAAAATGACGACCCTTTTGTTCCATTGTTTATTTTTTTCATCCCCCTAGCAATTTTGATAATAAGCCAACTAATGAAAAGTGACCGTAAAAGTTCTTCTGCGATATAAAGGATGTAACTGAAATAGACCGAAAAAAATTAATCGCAAACAGAACTCACCACAACTAACATCTTTTTCCTCCAGCATTTTTATATTTTCCACCGAAAAAATTTACTTAAATTTTCCCTTATTGACGAACCGGCCCTGGATCACGCAGAATAAGAAAAAAAATACGAATTGTTACCTTTTCTTGGTTGTCATGGCAACAGAATTTCTATCGTAGGCAGGACCGCAAGCCAGTTTTCTAGGGTATCTATAGTCCCGTTTTATGCCTTTTGGGACTTGTATAGGGAAAATGGTAGAGTAAAATGTAGTTTGTTTTTACGATTTCTATATGTGGTTAACACAATGTGCGGTTTTATTGCGATGTGTGCTCGAATGTGCTGATTCCCATCGGTACGTTCTTCATGTCTGGAGAAACATATTACCAAATTGTCATGTGAAGATTAATATAGTGTGTTCATCGTTCGCATTAAATTGAGAAAACGAAAAGGGTTACTCCAACCGCTCCGTCGAAAAGGCGACCTCAATATTACAAGAGACCATTAAATTATTTCTAATGTATATTACTCGACTCGATTCATCGCTGTAAATAGACTTAGTGGAGTGTAAGGAATGATCAGAACCTGCCAGCTCGAGTTACCCCCTCGAAACCATAGCCTTAAGGGAGTCTTAACCACAAAATGCGTTAATGGTCTTCGATATAGGTAGGTACGTCGGAAAGCGGTTCATTCGGTCGTGGCAAACACCAACGGAATATTACGACATGAGAGTTACGTTTCGCATTTCTTCACGCTTGTGTTTATAAACTCATTACGGGCCACCGGAGGAAACCCTTCGGCTCCTTTTTACGGCGGTTTTAATGGTCTGCATTTGTCTGGAATGTATGTAATCGGTGTCGCTGCTGTCGTCCGTCGCCGTCGCAGGCATTCGGCGATTGCCTGAGCTGAAAGCTCGGAAGCTGCCGTTTCACTGGGGAATGTTTAATGATTATTGCTGTGGGCTCGGCAATAAGAACGGCAATTGCCGATTTAATACATCACTCATGTCTTATTAGATGAGAGAAGCGACGCTCCATTTGATCGCGCATGGAGCATTCATGATCATTTCTTCGGATGGTTCTTCGCACTTTGGCACCACAGTAGGAATTCATTTGACAGGTTGATTCCTTTATCTGAACTTTGAATTCAGTTGCCGGAGGAATATTGCCTAACAATACTTCCCCCTTTACGCAATTACTTTCAAGTCTTAATTAAGGTGTGACATTTTTCTTCAGATGGAATTGAAATGTATTTTGGTAGATAATTTTGATAAAACTGTACTCTCTTATTGTAGCATATCAAAAGGAACTTTTGGTCAAGTTACTTGCGGAAACCACAGAATTAAGCTGCTTTATTAGGAGGGTTTCAGGCACTATCGGGCATAAAACAAACCCCAAACCACATCCTACGTGTACTTATATTTTATCCCCATATTTGGTTACGTCCGACCACATTTTGTAACGAGCTATAAATTTACCCATTATTTCAATCAAGTCCATTGATTAGAGGTAGTTCTGCATAAATTGTAGGAGATGCAGTCAAGCAAACGTGGTTTGTCGTGAATTAACCACAGAACGAATAACGGATAATATTTTTATATGACTGATCTTTAAAGCCTTGAATAGTTTATGATTGATTTGAGAGCTGTAAAATTTGTTTGTGATTTATAATAACTGTAAATCGCTGTATCCTTAGAAGAACGCACATCTCCCAATATATTCTGAATACGTCGTTGGGAAGTTTGACCTAAAACCGAATATCCATCAGTGGGTTAGGTTTTTGCTTGTATTGAGAACGCAGAGCAATGAAAACATTTTTACCTACTTCCCTAGCCCTTTATTGCATATCTTCTCCTCGTGAAACGAAGGTAATTTCCTGCGAATCAGATTGAATGTCTTTAAATTGGCTGTAAGGAGAGTGTTTAAAACTTCAGCTACTGTTCGTTCCCATCAACTATTATATCCCTTTAAAATGTTTATGAACACTTTCGGCTCATAATGGCTCTCTCGTGAAAAAAATCATCTTCGACCTCGTGATGGAGCTGTTTAGTTCGCATTAGTGGCGTTAATCACCAGCGAGATGTTTAATGTATGAACGCGATAATCGCGCGACATCTAATTGAAAAGCTAAAGTGGTAAAAAGGTCCTTAATTGGCTCATTACAGGGATCAGGAGGAGTCGGCTCTCCTGGCCGTTCTTTCGCGCGAGTCTCTCTCCGCTGAGGATTAATTTTATTGGGGAAAAAGGAAGAGAACGAGGGATAAAAAAGACGCAGCAGACGAGACAGGCTCGGCGAAATTGCGGGATCTTAATTACTTTATTAATAACTAAAAGTTACCATTAACGATCTTAAGAACATTCCGAACTCTTGCGCGTTCACGCTCGTCGGAGGACCTAACCTTCCTTCTTCGTGAGCTCCTCACGTCGCTTTTCCCTGATTTTACGCGGATACTTTTGCGGGTTAATTAGATGGACGCGAGTAATAAGGCAGTTTTACGTTTAACCAGTGATTAAGTATTTACACTCAACTGTTAAACGTTTTTCATTTCGACGATTTTACTAGTAAGAAGAAGCCGTCTGCGTTCCTAACTTAAAATGCTTTCATCCGTAATACCATTAAAAATAAATCGAATTCATTTGTTAAAATAATTGGAAAATTATTATATCTAAATCATACTTCCTCCGCATCGAAGAGATTGTCCCATTTGAATACAAATGTAATGTGCAATTAGGACAAGCATTTCTATACGGATTGAGGTAATAACTGCGAAATATGATCCAAATTATTACTTGTATGTAATAGCTTAAAATATACACTTTTATTAATTGGAAGTAATATTACACAACGGTCGCTGTCATTTCAATTCCTGGCTAATCTGACCCGGCCGAGTCAAACACCGAAATGAATACAACCCTGGATCATTTATAAGGAGGAACAAACGGACCGAAAGAGCTTTGTCATCTTACTGTTAGTTTGGGAATTAGGTAGCCCCATGGTCTGATGGGGCAACCCATGCGGAGCAATAACACCTCGGATTAATAAGCTCAGCGGACCAATTTAAACCAATTTGAGACTCTTACTCCAAGTGATGGAGTCTTCGGGCAGAGGCGGTCATTCAGGCCGGTAATGTCTCCCTAGGAGGTCCGGCGTATCAGGAACCTAATACCTTCAGAATCTTAATCGAATTTAACACGTTACAGCGCATTGATCGTTTTTTAGTCGGTGGTAATGTTTCACTGATATAGAGATCGAACCCGGCAAGCCTAAGAAGTTGGGGTGTTGCTTGGCTTCGGTCTTGTTCGTTTTTGGAAATTATTAGCCCCTTGGGGTAACCTACAGTGCGGCTCGGTGCGGATTCTGGTGGCGGTAGGCGTTTACCGAGGACTGTCGAGTATCCTTTATCATTGTTAAACCATATTGGTCCTTTAGACCGCTCATTGTGACGCGAGCTTCACGGGGAAAGTTCCGCAAACGAGAGGGACAATGGAATTCTGGGGAAAGATGGACCTCTGGGATTTGTTTTGACTTGTTAGGATAATGCCGCTTTCGGACTCAAACAAATTATTGGCTTTCGTCACGGTTTGGGTAGATTTGCGATGACAAGCGAGTAATTTGCTTGTGGTTGGAGATCGAACCCTAATTCCTATTTAACTTGCAGAATGGTTTGTTATTGTCTTCGAAATACTAGACAAATCTAGTTGGTTAGTCCCTTTTGTTTAATTGGATTTCCACTATTAGTTTGAACGCTTCAGAGTCTCCAGGAGTTTCTTTTGTACGGTATCGTTTTTGTTTATGTTGGGGTGAATATTAATGGACACCAGTGAGCAATTTTTTATTTATTTGTTACTGCTACTACAACTTTGATTTTCGTATCGCACTTCGACTGCTACCGCTCGAGTATTTTTGAAGATTGGTTTTTCATGTACGCATCTTCCATTGGACACTCCTCTTCTCCAGTCGATGCATTCTTCTTCGGTTTTTCTAGGCTCCGGTTGATGTGGAAATTACATTAGTCTTCTCTATTACATTTGGAGATAAGTAGAAGTAAAATTTTCCTACAGTCTTCTTCTCTTCAACTCCATCCATAGGCTGGAGATTGGATAGAATGATCTTGAGTTGGGAGTCCCCCAACACCAGTTTAATTATGCAATGCACTATTCTCCAGTCCAACTGGTCCAGAACATGTTTAGACAAGCTTGGTGCATCCTTGATATTTGACCCAGCGAATCTAATAAGTACGTTAACTTTTTTGAATGAATGTGTTTAATAACCAGATAACATAACTATTTACTATAATAACATTATTCGATTCCAAGTAACCCCCAACACGAGGGGATTGTTGTTCCAGCTGGTCAATTCTTCCAAATTTTCTTCAGAATTGAGCAGCTACTCCCTTGCCCATTTTCAAGTCTACTGGCAGCAAAGACGAGGATATGGTGTTGGGGTATCTTGGAAAGAACCGCGTGCTCCTCTGTTGTCACTTCAAACCGAAAACCGATGCTTCTTCCCATTCGCAGTCCTTGAAATGACATCTTCATAGTCTGGAACTAACTCCATGTTCCTCCCCACGGCGACTCTAGGGTCAGCATCCTTATGGCTCCCCATGTATGGAGTCAATTCATCAGAGTGGATCAACTTTAGTTTCTCTCTTTTAGATTTGCAAATGCCGTAAATGAAGGCATTCATCCACTCCGGAAATCCGTGAAGCAATAAACGTACCTGTTCTTCATATTAAAAATGTATCCTACTACTCCATCAATGAGTTTACAGACTTCCTCCGGTATCTTTATGGTGGTATGGACGCCGTGAGTGTCTTCACACCGCGCTACCAAACGCAGATTCTAGGTACCGTTCCCAAATTTTTATTATGTTTTACATATCTTTTTTAAGTTTATTACATTTTATTCACATTTAACACATAATTTTTTCTCTAGTTCCCATAAAAAATTAAAAATATTCCAGTTTTCAACACAATATTTATCTTTTGTAGAAGGCGTCTTGCTTTCAACACAACATCCACAACAATGCAAAACATGCTGCTTTCAATACAATATTCGACTCTTGTGTAAAGCGTCCTGCTTTAAACCCAATATGCTGTTCTTGTGCAAAGCGTCCGACTTTTAATACAATATTTCACTCTTATGCAAAGCGCCCTGCTTTCAACACAATATTCCACTCTTGTGCAAAGCGCCTTGCTTTCAACACAATATTCCACTGTTGTGTAAAGCGTCCTACTTTCAGAACAATATTGGACTCTTGTGCAAAGCGTCCTGCTATCAACACAATAATAGTTGCCTTCTTCCAGTTGAGCCAATAGTTTCGGCATATCTAGGGCAAGTGATCGACTACAACCCCTGTTGCAGCTCTTTAGCTGCTTTGGTAATTATTTTCCATTTGATTTTGATGAAGTTGCAATCTTGTACATTGCTTCGTCTCTGCACATTAGCAGTAAGTTCCCGATCTTGAATTGGATTCCACTCCCGCCCTCTAATAGTCAATTATGGTGTCTAGACGCTCCCATATTCATAAACAGCACATCTCTAAATTTTTTCTTAATGTCACATCTTCACCTAGATTTTCCAGAATTCCTTATACATATGAGAGTAGTAGTACGGTCGATTCCGATGATAAACTCAATGGCCATAACCGTGTAGTCTTTTGGAAAAAGATATTCAAAACGAGCACATGCCTGTAGTCTAGCTGAATAGTCCATGGGAGTCCCAAACAGTCAGCGAGAGAAACGTGCATTGGTTCTTTGAATCTTTTCCATATGTTTGTTTTGAACTCTTGCAGGCAGGGGTCCGATTTCAATGGGGTTGTCCACGAACTCTGGGATTTCGCAGAAAATCATTTTATATTACAGCTTATAGCCTCAAATATTCATAACGATAATGAGAATAATGAATGTTTGGTCTTGGAAGAGAAATTAATTATTGAAATTTGAATTATTACCGTGTGACGTTACGAGCACACATGAGAGGGCTATATTGTGTTTGATTGGTTCAAAAGCCAGGCTGATGACAACAGCAAAATAGAGAATCAAAAAGCAAGACTTATTGAATCCATGGGTAATGTCAACCGCGATCCGAAAGTGACAAGTAATATTTATTTATTTGTCCGCAATCAGATTATCCATTACGTGTGTACATGTTCAACCAATAAGAGAACGAATAAGACTCCCTTGTGATTGTACAATGTTGCCATTTATTTTCTTGCGCTCGTGACGTCAGAGGAATTTTGGATTTGCAATAATTTAAAAACTAAGTATTTCTGGGTGAAATGAAGCGTAAGATTGGTCTTTGGGCAGCTATGACTATCATTTAGTACTATACTCAAAAATTCGTGGACAACCCCATTTTCAAAGCAAACCAATGACAACGCTTAGTATACCTTTAGCTTTTCTCTTCATGAAAACACTCGGAACGCTTGCGCGTTAGGATGGAAACCAAGAAAGGTAATAAATTTACAGTTTTTCTTCTAATTTTAATTATTGGTGTTGTCCTGACGTCAGATTCTTACAGGCCACTTAGTTTAGACAGTTGGCAATATTTGCTTGTGATCATAGTAACTGGCCCAAGGGAGAGAGAAGGACAGAGACGCTAAGCCGCTATATTGTAGTTTTCAAGCTTGTTCGTTGTTGTTCCAACTTCTTGGTAATAAAGTTGCCATAAAGGAATTAGCTCATTTATCTGCAGTCCTTTATATCGTCCCACAGAGGAAAACACACATAAGGCCGACAAAATCGCGTTCCTGCCATTTGGCTCGGATACTCCTAAGCATTGTACGAGTTACAGCGGTCGTTGTCGCAGAAGACTGTCAAGGCGAATACGAGCCTGAGGTTAAAAACAGGTAGATACTGAGCATCTAAGACACACTAAACATGTTTCCGCGATTTTAAGCTGATTAAGATTTTCAATCTCATGGGCTTGGAGAGACCAGTAGCACGTTTAATAAAACGTACAAGTCAACAAATGACAAGTGTCACCTTCAAACCCTAATTTTGCCAGAGTCTTGAGGTTATTATATAATGACCGAAGTTTGTCCATAGAAGCCTTTCAATTAAAAAATTCCCAAACAAGTAGGTAATACAGTCAAAAATACATTTTGTCTATGGAACTGAATTTACAAGACATATGTCCTAGCTAGACTTGTCACTTGTCGACTTGTAACTTTTATGAAACGAGCTACAGAAAGCTGAAAGTCTGCTACCATCGACGCGATGGGCGGGAACGGTCGACAAGAAACCCCCGGTCCGTAGACACAGGAAATAACAAAAAATAATAATAATTAAAGTAAGGTAATGGTCGTTTCAAACCGTTCAAATAGATAAAAAGTAAAGTAAAGTATAGTCAACCGCAAAGTGATCGCGAGTGTGCAAGAGCGTGTGAGTAAGTTGGAAAATCCAGCTCTACAAATCTCAAATAGGAGCATAGACATAGGCAGCTTTGAAATTCATGCTTGTCCTTCGATATAGGCTAATCCTTCATTGCGTTTATCTTTTCCAGACCCAAGTGAGCACCCTCGCTTGAGCAGCGACGTAGCCCAAATAACTGAATTTCTTTCGGAAAATTTTGCACTATTTCGGGAAAAATTTCAGGTCGGATCCTGTAAACCTCGGGGAAACCTTCCTCAGATTTCGCAGATGGACACCAGTTCAACGTTGTGTAGGTAGGTACAATTATTTATTTGTAATTGCTACAACTTTTACTTCGACAACGCACTTCAACTGCTTCTTCTTGCGTATTTTTATAGGTTTATAATAAATTAACAAAGTTTTATGTCACTCGCCTGTTGAAAACTGCGTTTCCAAAGGGTTGTAAAGATGTTTTCTCCCGTTTTTTCACTATTATAAAAAAAAACTTACTTTTGATGAGAATCATAGTATGAGAATCCCGTGACGGGGATCTTTTGATGTCCACAAAGAAATGTCAGTTCTATATATCTCCCTATAACAGAAATGTGGCACTTCCGCCCAATTCGAATGACATAATGAGTCGGGGATCTCCTAAATTAACCATTGAAGCCTCACGCTGCGAATCGGTTTCCAATTTAGGGGAACAGGGGCATAATAATCCATTTCCGAAATATAATGGCACCAAGGGCCCACTTAACGGTAAAAAAGCACAAATTTCCACTCAATTATGGCAAGAGGCTGATTGATGGTGCGAAAGTTCACACGGCCCGATGGAAATTCGGCGCCAGATGGCCCTCCCATTGAGGAAGCCCACTGACCATCGCACATTGCCGCTTCATTAGCTTAGATAATGGAGCGCTTTGGAGCGAGGAAACTAATTAATTTTTTCGTTTTGCCCAGTCTGCTTTTTGTCTATCGCGGAACGTGCTTCAATCTATTTGCATTGAAAATGTCTGGGCTTCTTGGAAGCTCGACATCGAAGAGGAGACGTGAAAACAGAAGCGAGGTGAATTGAGTCGGCAATTTCGACTGAGTTTTAATGTTTCGACTGATTAGAGGTGTAGAAGGGAGGGGGGTATGTGGGCTTAGACCACTCGTTAATTGGCGTCCGGTTAATTACTCCTAACTACATTATGCATATCGGTAATGTGTTTATTATCAATTACGGCGTGTTAAATAATTCGCACCGAAAAAAAGGTGAGCCGACTCTTAATTGCCAACAAGTTTTCCAACTGAACGATCGAAAGAGATCGCATCTCCGATTAAACTCCCTACCAACAGCCAGTTGTCCTTAATTCGTCCTTTTTGCGCAGTTGCTTTTCACTTCTTTAATGGTAGTACTGCTGTAATTGTGTTACTGCCTTATTTAATTTCCTGCTCTCGCGAAAAAAATAATTACGTGCTTTCCTTAAAGGTTCAGGTTTTTTATCCAATTAGACGTTCGTTTACGATTTTGGTCCTTTTAATTGTTTCAATCCAATTTTGGTTCGGTAATTGTCTTTCCGCCTGTGTTCTCTGTTTTTATTGTCATCACATCGTGTTTAGAGTATTTTCCAAAAGTCCGCGTCGGCGTTTCCGAAATAAGTTCCAATAAATTGCCCAGTCCCTAATTACACCAAGTCGATCGATGATATCTGCACTTGCCGGACAAACTGGTTAATCGGATTCTTAGCGCAAATAACGCATGAGAACGACTCGTAACCGCATACCCGCTGTTTGCTTTCCTCTCTTTTCTTACTTACTTACACACCGGCTTTTGATTTCCAGTTGGACTTGCGTTTTTGTTGGTCCTTTTGCGCATGCACATACACACGTTGTGTGCGATTGAAATGCGGTTCGGATTCTGCGATCGAAAGCGCTGAGCCTCCGCTAATGGGCTACTTAAGCAAACAGGATATTTGTCGCCGATTGCAGATATCTCGTGCGACGATAAAAATCCCATCGGCCCGTTTCTTTGTGACCGGCTTGCGTGCGTCTCTGATCAAAAAAATGTTCATTAAAACGGACCTGGCGCGGCGCGGTGGACGCAAAAAGGTTCGAAATAGCCGGCGAGGGCTAATGGCGCGATTTCCCGCTAATGGATAAAAATCGAAGGCTTTAACTCACAATGGTTACACGAGCATTCGGTCCTTTGCCTTAATTTGATTAAGGATCACCTTGGGATCAACGATGTGTGTAGCCTTGCTCCAAGATCTTTCTTCATTCTATATGTATAATTTCTGCGTTTGATTTTTCTATTTTTCTCAACTTATTCTACTTTGTAACACTTTAATTTCGTCGTTTCTAAGTGTAAACATTTGACCACCTCTAAATTACCATAAACTGTAAACGATTTTTTTTTGACAGTATTGTTGCGTATCATGGCTGGTCTAAGTCATACATGTCACACGTGAGACACAGTTGTACATAACGCCACACAGAGGTGTTTCCAGTTCATTTTCAGTAAATTTCCAACGTATTTCCATCGAATTACTACTGACTTTCCAGATGAATCCTGATGGAATTTCATAACAAACAAAACATAATTTCGATCAATTTTGACTTAACGATGATCTGCAAAAACTCAGTTAAAGCATAATCAACTCAAAGTATTATACTCCCAAAATATAAGCTCGATCACAACTCGTACGCCTGAAAGCACTTTAGTCGATTTTAGAAGAGTATCTGATGTGCCCCAGCCATCATTAATTATCGCCCACCCCTGCAACCTTAATTAAGGCCATTATAACTAATTGTTCTCGCCGTGGGTGCCCTCAATTTCCGGTTGAATTAAATCCCCAAACGCGGAACAATAAATGGGATTGTCCATTTTCAGCCACTCGTGCAGCATTCCCATCAAAACCGAACGCTCAATTTAAATTCTAATTAGAATTTTAAATAAAGACTTGTGCGGAGTTGCATTCTAATTTATTCGATAGTAATCGGGGAGTGTAGGGTTGCCCTTTTTGGGCACCTACTCTTTGCTTCATGGAAATTTCCAGGGCTAGCCCCGAAACTGGAAATTTTCAATGTTATGATGTTACTTTTAATTGATTGCGATGAATGTGGAATATAACATATTTTAAATTAATATTGGATTAGAGTCTCTTTTTCTTTCTTTGTCTCTTTCTCTTTCTCTTTCTTTTTCTCTTTCTTTTTCTCTTTCTCTTTCTTTTATAAACGAAACATAGAAATTCGTAACCGAAGTTGTGCGTACTATGTGTATTATAAAGGTTCACTTTTATTCCACTTGATTTGTCATCGATTTGTCAACAAAATGGACTTTACTTCCAATAAAAACTCAATATGTTCAGAAAAGAGACTAATATGGGGAAAAACTTAGAGATTTCATTGTTGTGGTTTGTCCTATTTTGACAATATTTGTTTGTTAGACACCTGACATACATTTTTTTATTGACGTTATGTAATACGTAATGATTTTGATACTCCGACGAATTTCCACGTTTCCTGTCCTCCTACGTCCATTACGATCATTTCCCGCATGCTATCTGTTAGTCTGCCGATCGTTTTGTCTGTATCTAAAAAAGATAACTCATAAACTCGACAAGCTAGGTCGACGAAATATGGTATAGTTGCGGTATAGCAAAAATGAGTCATTTATAATACCTACATAGGACATTATAATGTCCTATAGTCACACGCCTAGGCAACACTCGAAATGTCCGACCAATTCGCGAACTGGCCGAACATCGGGCTTTGGCCGTAATAGGTGTACTAGTATCGACCTATGGTGAATATCTGAATAAAATTATACATAGTATGACTACAGGTTTACACTATATCTAAGTATGAGTATTTTTTAGATCATAGTGTTCAACAGCAGTGGTAATAAAGTCTCATTAAAAATCGCCCTCTCCGGTAGCTCCTGCCGGCATTCGCCTCTTCGCCCCAACAACAAGAGCTCCCATCACGTAATTAATAAGCGAAAGATGGTTTATTTATACCGCACGGCCAGATAAACCGACTGAATGCGGTTTGTTAGCGGTTTTATTTGGCCCAAAGTAGCCGGTATCTTGCCGCCTTTGTGCCATTGTAGCGGCCACTTGTAAAACGCATCTCTTTAAAACGCATTTAAATCGTAATGACTAGCTGGACCGGGGCCCCGTTTCAATGGCCACTGTAATTTTCTATGGGAGCTGCGGCTCTTAATGCTTGCGTAATTATATCCAGAGGTCGCCTTTCCCGAACGGCCATTGTGTCCTGGAAGATCTCCGACTCGGGATTCCAGTGTAAAGCGCGCTACCATAATGTGGCGCTTAGCTTTGGCCAATTATGGGAACAAATTCCCTCAAGAGGAATCTCTCCCACCAACTCGGATGGTAAACTATTTAAGTATAGTTTATGCGCATGTCTCCTCCCCACTACACTCTTTGGATGAATATATCGGCGACTTATATTATTCTCTTCAAAACAAAGTTTTAAACAAGTATATTTTTACACTATCATATTATGATATCACATAATATTATGACTGTTATAATTTGGCAACGTGATCTAAAATTGATGAATCCATTATAGCTACAGGTATGAATTCCAATAAAAGTTATCACTGATTTTTATCCAATCATTAAAAAACAATGTACCTAAATTACAAAATAGGCATAAATTAAAGTTACAGAAGGATGCAGTTCCTCCGTTTATCAAATGCCGGTGGGGGTAAATCTTGCGCACACGTAGAAGACGCATGCAATTACAGGCGTTCCACTGCGCAACCGGCATTTGTTAACGGAGGCGTCTGTACGTTGGTGACAATTTCGCTTAGAAAAGTACTGCTTTTTGCTGAATTGCTCGAGAATCCATTCTCATTTTTGTCCAGTGTTCAAGTACATGGTTGTTGAAAGCACGCCCTAAATCCTTGAATGGTACACGAACAGAAAAACTCTTTTGTTCGTCTATCAACGTTCGAGGGCCATGACGGGCAAAAATGCCGCAAACTCTCTCCGCTTAAAACTTTAAACGGACGTGTAAACACATATAAATCATCCGAATCATCCATCTATTCATAGGGTAGCCATTTGAATGGGAGAAGGGCCCCGGAGGGACCCTTTGACTTGCAAATCGCGCCGAAACTTAAGCGTCATTTTCGAACTGTAAACGTCATTTGCAAAATGGAAAATGGAAATGGAAAAGCGGACCCTTTCAAATCTGAATCTGGTAAAGGGACTCTTCATGGGCGACATGAAAGGGGGGATGTGTGGAGGACCACAGCTAAAAGCGAACCTTTGAGGTTGAAGGGTTGGAAGAAGGTAGGTTTGAGAAGCATTGGATTGAGTTGGAAAGTGTTTCGTTACATCACAATAAATTGGATTTTGCAAGTAACACAAAATATTCCCAGAATATCCCTTAAGAATATTCATGGGATATGCCAGAAACTAGGGTTAATTATATGTGCAAGTTAGGTGAATACACGTTATCAACACTATGCTGGAATATGTTAAATTAAACTATGGAGTGTACACTTAGGGAAAAATAATGGCCAGAAATTATAAAGAAAAAGAAACGTGTTGAATAAACGAAAACAATAAGCAGTGAAAAGTGGTGACAGGATGAGAAGAATGGTACACGATGAGGGGACGAGAAAAATAATTGTTAAAACGACGAGAGAAAGTGAGATGTGCCTACATTGTGAAAAAGGTTGACTAGAGGTGGGTTGGGGAAAAAGGGTGGCGGGAAATCACGTCGCAGGTGCTTTGATCAAGGCGGCGAGGCGGAGTGCGCGGTCCCCTTTTTGCGGATCCGAGGCGGCTGCGGAGGCAGCGGTGCCTTCATCCGAGGTGTCCCTAATTCGCCCAAAGTGCAAATTTTATACTGCTATCCAATTTGCGAACGACTAGAAAGTATGACGCCCTTCGGAGGGCTAATAGTCCTCGAGGTGTCTGCACATAAAATCGTCGAAAGGGCTCTTAGCGTTTTCCTTTTGATGTTAACGCCCGCCAAGGGTGCTCCTAAATAATGCACACGCTCCCTTCAATATTAATCTGGAGTTGTTGTTGTTCCGCGATTGGGATTTCCTTTTGGAATTCGAACGCCAATTTTAAATACACACACTCGCCGTCATTAAGTGGTTGGGAGCATTAAGGGGATTGATGTGAATATTTGATGGTAATTCGTGTTTAATGACGGACAAAGGGGCTGGACGGGGGGAGGGGGGACTAATTAAGTCATAATTCCAATTACTCACACATAAACAGCCTGCATTCGACCGAACCCGCCATCTAATCAGAGATATTTTTAAAAACTAATAGCGGTCGGGGAAGCCAAATGTATATTTAATTGTACCCACTCATAAACAATTAATTCGCTGTTCGACCAACAAAAATTACCTTACACTAGGAGTGCGGGAGCTCGCGGCTCCCCAATCTGCCACCGAACCTTAACGACCATTTCCCCTATGGAGGAGTTTTTCTTTTTCCTTCGCCCATTAAAACGGAATTAGGACTAGAAAGGAAACTAATTTCCAGACGTCCAGGCCCATAGGAGCCTTTGTCTGCCGAATGGTCTCTCTTTGGCTTTGATCCAGGGAAACCCGGGATTTAGGATGCGTGATTTATACGCACTTCTTCCACTCATAAATCTCCGGGGCTGCTCCGATACAAATTTATAGTCGGAACTACAATAGAAAGGATATTTATCTCCAAAATAGGGAAAAAAGCCTAACAGCTACGAATTCCAATATACAATTTTATACTTAACCCATTGCTGACTACCTACTATTCCGATTATGTCAATTCAATATAAGCAGATGTGAATTGTGAGATAGTACAACTCTTGATTATAGGTACAGCGAAGAAGTTCACAATCGAAGTGAATTCCTTCTATTTCCTACTAAAGACAAGACAGACAAACTCCAGATTTTTTTTGCGAGTAGATCAACATTGTATTTCCTACTGCAAAAAAATACCCAATTAGAATATTTAAGTCAATCTAATGTTATATCATGCGGATTGAATTGCGATTGGCATTTGTTTCTACCCTCAGCTGAAAGGCAGGAAGCAAGAACCACAAAATTCAAACTGTCTTTGAGATCGTCAAAGGGAGACTTCCTAAGAAAAGCCACAACCACATTTCTTGTTAAATGAGGATCAAATTATACAAATTTACTTAACTGTTGTGTATAAACACGGGCTTTTCGATCACTACCATAATGTTAACGGTCAGGTAATTAGAGCTGGTCATGGGGGCATTTGCGTTTCCGACCATTTAAAACGATGCGATGGGTAATTTTTTAATTGTCGGCTTCGGAGCGAGGAGGTTCACTTTTTTAATTGCCTTCCTGCCATCTGATGCATAAATACATAAACACTGACGATAAAGGGGAAAATCAACGTATCGAACTGAATGAGGCATTACCATAAAGAGCAGGCAATTCTCGGAACATATTCAATTACTTAATTTCCCATAATTTGTCTAGAGATGAGAACTGTCAGAGTTCCCATTCTGGAAGTGCTGAATTTATCACACAATGGGAAGACAATAACTTAATGAATCTTAGGAAAGACAATCAAATTAATATAAGTATAGCAAAAATAGGATTGGGAGGTTTCTGATATAATACCTATAGACAATGTAACATTTTTTGTTTGGAAAATCATCAAGGTCATAAAATATTCCCTGCCAAAACGGAATATAATGAGTAGCATTTTTTCTGAGGCAAAACTACTCCAAATTGTTCCCAACTTGGATGATTTATAATGTGGACAGACCGACAGATCTCGTGTTGTGTTCCCTCTACCAGCGGCTCACTCGCTAATTCGGCTATTCCGATGTCGACTAGTGTTTCCGTTGGTCACGCATTGTTCAGCTCAACGTATTTGCCATGATTTCTCCCATTTAATATTTAATAACGACGAGCGCCCGCGGGCACCCGCCCACTCCATCATCACGTCCTCAATATCGGAGCGCACAAGAGTTGGCGTGCGTGCGTCTGTCTGCAATGTTTGCCCGTTTGTGGTTTCAATAATTGCACGTTGCCGCTCGCTCGTTTAATTACAGGAAATGGCTATCACTGTCCATGATTAAATTACCTAAAATACCTGAAGGTGCACTACAAAGCGGATGTGCGTATGGTCATACGTGCGTTCTCTGTGTGCACTGGTAAAAGGGTCGTTTACGCAGTTTACAAGTGGACATTGAATTGGAAGGGGAACATCTGTCGTTCGTTTGGGGGTTATGTGGAGGAAAAGTACTTTCCCTCTTATGTTCAGATCGATAACATGTGGGATAATAATTGCAACAAAAAAGTCGAATACTGAATCATGCATTGAATAGTAATCAAAAATTCATAAGGAAATGAATTTTTAAATTTCAGTGAATTTATTTTTTTTTAAATATCTTCGATGATTTTTAAATAGAACAATAGGCATAAAAATAAAAGCCACGTGATTATGCATCACATGACATAATCTGTAAAACTCACTTTACATCCCTATTCGCTAAAAACATTTGCGATTCCGGTTCACCCACAGCAACCAAAATCAAACATTTCTCAAAATTAAATTTCGATATCTCAAAAATTGCAACCTTTATCCTCTACTTAACGAATTGGAGAAAAATTATTTTGAGTAGCAAAAACAAATAACGAAATTCAACAACAATGTAGGAAGAAACAGAAAAAATATTCAACAAAATTTAACCATTTGAAAGTCACCGATCTTAAGTTTGCAACGACAATTTTTACTGAATTTATTATCGAAACTACGTGTTTCGTGGAGGCATGTGGTTATAAATTGCTGTAGATTAATCAAGACAAAGGACATAGGCATGGAAGAAGCGAGTAAGCGTATTTGAATACCACAGGCTTCCACTTCTTCGCCTCGCGTCACCTAATCACCAAGGTGATGCTACTGACTGCATTCTGGAACGAACCAACTCCGAGACTCGAAGGACCAATAAGTGATGCTGGGAGGTGCAGGTCGTTCGTATTTTCCCGCCAATCAACTCATCGCTCACAAATTGCCGCGAGACGAGGAGAGTCTCTTTTTTGCGTCTATTTTCGTGAGGATGTTGATGAATATGCTCTAGATAACACTTGGCTGGTTGATAATAACCATGCAGCAAGTATGGACAGTTCAATACGGACCAATTGGTGGGAAGAAAAATGTATTGCATAATTGTTTTCAAGTAAATATCATCAGGGTGTTTTTCACTGCACCACGTGTTCCTGGTTTGCCTATAATTTTCAGAATTAGCAATATCTAAGTATATGTGTTACTAAACAACCATCAACACGTTTCTCGAACAAATTGTTAGATCAAGTTTTTCTTCGTTGGCTCCTACTCATTGAAATCACAATTTGCACAATTTCAATTTCCTGTAAAAAGTATTCACGATTTGTTGTTAGATTTATGACTCGATTTACTTGGAATTTTTTTAAATAACTCAACTTGAAACACCACATACCCTACCACACAGGTAAATGCATCATTTTACCAGATAATGATGTCTTGCTGATTGTTTTTTCTGACAATTAATTGTCGACTATTATTTTTCAACAAAAATCTACATTGTCTTTGCCAAAAAATGTGTATAGAAGTGAATTTTGACAAAAGAAATTATTCAATAAACTATGTATTTTACAATATCAGTTATTGTTAGGTAGCGTAATGTATTTTATAGTATATGTCATTTATAACAGTGGTTCGATATATCCAAAATTTGCATTGGCTATTAACAACTATTTATTTATTTTGCTGGCAACAAACAGAATATTTACCAGGAAATTCTCATATAAAATAATTTTATATTGAGAGTACCTACATTATTTTTAATATGAATTACTATAAAGATTGCACCGGAAAAATATTTACAACAGGATGTATTCTTACTCATAAATTTATTGCTATCCTCATTTTTTCCAATCTATTTCTCTCCGTGTAGCCTCTGTACAGAACATCGTTATTTCTTTCACGTTTAAACACTTGTACCATCATTTTGACCAATAGAATCACGTGTAGGCGTATGGCTACACTAAATCCGAACACCCTGTATAAATGTTTACTCAAAATCGAAAATATATCAAAGGTTTAGACGACTGTAACATTTCTATACGTACCTTTTTGTATGGAAGTCAACAACAAAATATTGATGCAATCGCACACGAAGAACTCCATAACTCTATAAAAGAGGACTCCCAGACAAACACACAGAGATTTATAAATTCGAACGTTTCAAATATTGGAAAAGTTAGGCGGAACCTTTTACCCCATTTCCACTGTTTATTCATGGGCGGACGTCTACGACTTGGATACGTATTTTAAAGGGGAGGAGGGTGGGTGGTAGGATTATTAGGGATTGAGGGGTTGGAAGGATGCGGTGGATTTGGGGAGGGAAGTGACGGGGAATTGGGGGGGGAGTACGGGAAAAGGAAGCGCATAAAATGTGACTTGGAAAGAGAGAAATGGGATTATGGGGGGTTTCGGGACGCAATCGGTTGAAGCCGTAGTATAGGGAGGAAGAGGGAGATGGGGAGGCGTAGGAAAACGGAGGGTTAAGAGGAGGAAAAAGGTTGAAGAAAAACAGGAGTGGGATGCAGCCGGAGAAAGCTGGGAAACCAAATTGATCCCATATTTATCTTTTCGAACATTTTCATAACATTCGCTCGCTTCCAGTCGTTTCACATCCCCAAACTTTACAAGCCAATAACTACCCTTTTAAGTCGTCTCTTTCTTAAATCTTTTAAATTTATTTTGAGGAATAGGTATACCTACTGCGCTCGAATTACGAATCGCGATAGAGGTCTATTTCATTTTTCCACAAAAATATGAAGTCACGTTTGACTAAGGGGTTCCATCCAAGTGAAAGTTGCACGTTGAACGTTGCAAGTTCCGTCGATGGTATAAGAAAGTGGGAGCGGGTTTGGGTTGCGTCAAGGACTGCAGGGCACTGTGCAGCTTGCATTGTGGAGTAATGCAAGCACTACAGAGCCCTGCAGTCCTCAATGCAAACCAAACCAGCTCCCACTCTATTGAACCGTCGACGCAACTTACAACGTGCAACGTTCAAATGGATGGAGCCGCTTACCTGAACCAAAGTTTCTGAATGCATGTGTTTATTATAATTATGGCCGAATATAATTCAACATTTATTTCATGGGGACATGACTGACTCCGTTCTAATAATAGCTCAATATAAATAAATAAATACGTAAAGCAATCGTATTTATAGAGATTTTCTATTTTCGAAGTGAGAATTCGCGAGATCAGACGGCAGTTCGGGCTCGAAGGTCCAGGTTGAAGCAACTGTCGTCCTGAGAGGATGACTGTCGAAAATTTGGGCCCCATTCACCGTACCCGAATCGACGCGCCAGCACAATTAATTATTTTTCACGGTCCTTGATTACGGAAAGTGCGCGCAGGGCTCTCATTGAAATATTAATGGCCCGAAGGGGCGAAATGCCACCCCTATTCTAATGATAAATTCATACAGTCGTGCGAACATCAAACTCGAATTTACAGTTTCATCGGTTGCGATGACTCGGCACTTTTCTTGATAGCCACCCTTTTTTATAGCTGCCTGATATTCTCACTGTTGGATTATTGGCATAATCTCGACTCACTCATTCTTGCTATTTGTACCATGAAGGTAAACGTTATCTAGGACGCCATATTCATATTGGACAAAACTAAATAAAATATTATCACCTAGTTTTAAGTGTTGTAGTATACTTAGTTTCTTGTTCAGCAACAAGATGCCGTTTGAATTCGGCAGAGTATATAAAATGTTTATAAGTGGATTTAAGATAGTTCTAATGTCGATATAACTTCCAAGAGTCGCAGTAATAGCCAGAGGTTTCGGGGGTTGGCGTGGAAACTTAGGGGGATGAAGAGCCATCTCCGGCGTCATTATACATGCATCTTCCCCATCCGCGGAAACTTTTATGCACGCACCATAAACCCAATGAATGCTAATAGCATTATCTATACCCTACTTCCGCCAGGCAATAAAAATCCCCTTTCCACCCCCTCCCGCTACTTCCGGCCCTTCATCCTCCCAACGCTTTTGTGCGATGACGTGGGATGGCAAACGTCGGTCATCGCTTTACGCTTTGTCCTCTTTCCGCTCGCAAGATATTTTCCGACTGGTTGATTTCAATTCTTAATTATTATTTTATTCGATTTTCTATAATTTTTATATAATTTTCTATAATCTTGCATAATCGATGGGTACGGATTCATTGGTACCATCTTGACGATTTCCACTATTTTCCCCCAGTTTTCAACCTCAGGCATTGGACTTTTCTCTCCGTCCACCGCCAGATGTTCAACATCCGACTCAATTAAATTAAGCACACCTCCGCAGTTCGGACTGTTCGCGATTCTAACTCAATAACTCAATTAGGGATCGGCTCATCGCCTCGCCCGTATAATTAATAGATGAAAGGGAGCTTCGGAGTGAGCCAGCCCTAAGCTATCCCAAAGCCTGATGGTCTGGGCTTATTTTCACCGCAACCGTCCAACAGCTTCTCCCAGCTGGGAGTCGATGTCGGCTTAATTAAGTAAATCGCGAGTTTGCTTAATTACCATTGAAGCCCGCGACGCCTTTAAACTAATTAGGGGACGCTAGGAGACGTTTCGATAACTATTCGAGGCTCTTGTCTCCCCTATTAAATTTTCTACTGAAGGCGACGTCCTTGGAATCATCAAATTATACTACCCTATTTTCCACGATTTTTCCCTTCACCACTATGTGTTTTGTCTTTTCCTCTCACTCACTTCCCTTGAAATAGAGTTATTTTTTTAATCAATATTATTTGCAGAAAATAAATGAAGTCAAAGCAACTACGTTGAGTAATTCTGAATTGTGGCGGGTGAGAAAAATGAAATTTCAATTCATTGCCCTCTCGCTTATACAAGTCCCCGCCGCCTGGTGCGCCGGGTGAAAGGTCGCTAAAGCCAATTCCAAATTCATCCCCCAAAGTAAATGGCGGCCTAGAATGAAATTAAGAAAGTTAGAGGCGGCGGCGGCGGCGTCCGCAAAAAAATAAAAGAAACGCGTCGCATTACTCGTTCTAAGTGCTGAGGCCTTGGGTTTTCTCCACTCCTTCCCCTTCAATTCCATCCCTAACCGCCCTTCACTTCACTCCGTCATAGCACTTCTCTGGTTTCAAGCTCCTCCTGCTAATTTTTTCCCACAGAAACACCAGAAAAATGGGGGAGGTTTTTCTCTCATCCCCATCACCCCAATTCCCTTTTTTTGCGGGCCAACTCTTGAGAAACAAGCTGGAGGGGGTGACTAAGCGAAGGACCAATCTATCTCCCTGAGTGGGCTTTTAAAAAGGAATGAAAAGAAACGTAATTTGTTAAAATGCCATCTGGCTAACTTTTAAAACACTAAGTTGGGAGTTTTTAAAATTGAAGTGTCCCCATCCACCCTCCAAGTCGCCGACCAACTTTTCTCCAAATAACATTTCCCGTCCTCTTCTCTTTCACTCCGATTTTGTGTTGGTTTTTCGGAGTCGCCACTTTTCGCATTAGTCTATTTAACATTATATTTTATTTTGACACAAATTGTAATTTAATGCAGTTGTTAACCCCACCAATGTGGCAATTCACACGAGTATGTCAATAGTTTTGTTCCAGCAACATCCAGGCACTAATTTACATAGATTGTGCGCGATTGTGATATAAAGTACTGAACATTTCTGCGGTTTTGTTTGCTATTATTTAGGTAATATTTCTCATTAGTTCAACAGTATTTTTTGTCTCCCGTGTTTTTTCTTTTGTGTCTTTGGAAAAACGTCCTACAAACCAATGGTCGAGAATAGGACATAAATTCTGTCTATTCCCCAGTAGGTTAAGTTAGGTTAAACTATAGTCCTGATTGAGTTCTAATGAGTAGTCTTAACTTGGGTTAAGCTGTAAGCTTTGTTCGCGGAGACAGTTCAGAACAAGTTCGGAAATGGAACGCATGCGCAGTAGTGATTTCAAGTGTCGATAATGGCCAACTTAGCGCTGAAATCAACTACTGCGCATGCGTTCTGATTCCGAACTTACTCCATGAACAAAGCTATAGTGAATACTAATAAGTACGTGTATAGTCTAGTTGTTGACCATAGTCAAACAGTCCAAAATCACAATCAAGAAAATCATTCCTCATGGTTGTAGTCTGTTTTACACATAAACAGTAATTAAATAAATTGTTTGTTGTAATGTGACTCGAATAACGTCTTTTTATAAGGAGATGGGAAAATATTCATATAGAAAAGTTATGGATGCAGAGATAGACGATCTTTTTGTCGTGTAAGATTATATACAGGACGTTCGATAAACAACGTACAGACAAAACTTATAATTTTCTAAAATGGAATGCATATGATGGGAATATTTAGAGAATGAAAAAATCAACAGTAGAGGAGATATTCACCATTGAATATAGATTTGTACAACTGAAGACACCCTGCTGCTGCGTTATCATGCGAAATATAAAAACATTGATCATGGAAAAGTTGTAGATGGGGGGAGTAGTATCTTTTAAAAATGCCAGATTTCATATAGTGTATTCGTCTACCCTCCAGTGCTAACGTTGCGGTGTCTGAGATCGATCGACACTAACTTCCCAATTAATTCTCGAAGGACATTAGCACTGGAGGGTTAAAAAAGACTCATACATACAATAATTTTAATTTCTTAACTAATGCATGTACGATCACAGACTTCTTAACAAAATGTTTATATGTTAGAATGTGGAACTCAAATTATGAATAAATTATAGGAGTTGCTGTTAAAAAACGCCCTGTATATTTATGTTACAGTCAAAGTCTACGACGAAATGACCTTCACTAAATATTTTTTATTTCCTCTTGTACCCGCTAATATTTATACAGGGTGTTCAAAAACTAAGTGCCATTTTTGTTGAGGTTATGTTTTGTTTGTTTACTTTTCAAATAGTTATTGTAGTCTTACTCACCTATGCCAGTAAATTCACAATGAAATTCAACCACTGAGAATTAATAAACAGTAAATTTCATGCCATACCTATGCAGAAAATTGACGCGGAAGTAATTTACTCTCTCCAGTAAAATTAGGTACTTGGGCAAAAGGGAAATTTACAATTCAATAGGAATTTTACTAGAAAGCTCCTGGACAATTGGTTTCCAAGAACTTGCCAGTTAATTCACAAATCTCTTTCTTCAGTGAAATTTTGGGGTGCTAGTCTTCAGTTTGTAGTGGTATCGGGCATCACCTATATACCCGATGTATTAACGGGTGCTGCTGAAAAAATGGAAAAAAAGTAGTTGGAGGGCCAAGGTGATTTCGCATCCAAATTGCAAATGGCTGTAACTCCCATAGTTTTGTAGTGCTAGCCTTCCGGTTTGTGGTGCTATCGGCTATTATGTTGGTACTAACGGGTGCTACCGGTAAAATTAAAAAAGTTCATGGGCGGAGTGATGTATCCCTAGACTCCCCAACTTATAAATGGCTATAAATCACCCAATTTTGATGTGCTAGCTTTCACGTTGGTAGTGCTATTGGATGCTATGTAACTACTAACGGGTGCAAGAGGAAAATGTAAAAAAAGCGCGGATTAGTTAGTGACGTATTAGATACTTCAATCATAACAACTGAATATTATTAATCAAAACGCACTAAGTTCAATCACAACACAAGTGCGGAGGTGTGAAGGGGTCTTCAATCAGGGGTAAGTTGGGAGTAGTAATGAATAGAATAGGCTACCCAAGTTCGAATTATCCCAAGGACATATCAATCACTCGACCCTCCGTCCGTCCTAGTGCCATTCAGAGTCCTCAAAAGTGAATTTGCCATGGTCCTGAGGTCTAATAACGCGAAAGCTCCGCATTGACCACTAATGGACCACTAATGCCACTTAATTCATCCGATCCCATTGAGCCAGAACACGATCATTCAAGATAATATCTGGACGATGTTGGGGACGGCAGGCGTCGCGTCGGTCGGTCATACGACGCTTAAACGCTGGCCGTATGCAGCCGAATGGGTCAGGATTAGGACGATAAAATCGGCAAAACCTCGACTTTATAGGAGGGTGTGTATAAGCCATACCGCAAAGAGCATGCTCTTTTAGCCTGCATGTGTGCAACGTCATTCATCTACAAACGTATGCTTATGGCTAATCTGCGAATTTAGGTTGGGAAGTGGCCTTTTATCCACGCTGATTTGAATCTAAGTGTGAAATGTTAGGCAGCTGCATCACTAATAAAAGTTTCAGGGAGTGCTGTTAAGCCTTAATCCCTTTGGAGACAAATTTTATTCGATGTCATGGAAATGTAGATACCTGCTGTGGGTGACGGAGAGCTGGTGAAACAATCTTCAGGCGAGACTCTAAAAAGTTATCAATGTATGTTTTTCATGTTGGTGTGATATGAATTATGAGAAAACTCTTATGCCATTAGAAAATATCTTCAAAACATGGAAAATTGTATGGATTGAAAATGCTTAACTGATGATGAAAATTATTATTGTAATTTGCGAACTCGAAACTTGTATTTAGGTATGTTGATGATCTTCCGGGTAATACCGTGTTGGTTTGGATTTATTTCCTGACGTTTCGCCAACATATTTTTCAAAAATGACGTCATTTACATTTTAGTATAGTACATACAATAGTATGGCAAGCCACCACCAACATAGTTTTCTGATTTTTTCTAAACTTGAACGTTCCATTCCCGAAAGTTATGGTATTGTGGCTCATCCACGTCTCGCAATTGCTTCCACCATAATTTTAACTGGTGAATTGAGAAAAACTGGTAGAACTGCGTCTTGAAAATTTGAATCTGGCCAGTTAAGATGCTGACCAAATGCAGCAGCGCGTACGGTTTGTGTCGTTAGCCAAGTTCAAAAGTAATGCCACATGCCTCATTTACTCCATCCCAACAAATCATCCACTAGAGAAACAGAAAAAAGTCCAACAATGACCAAATCGAATCGGTCTCGTTGGCAACGAGCACGACACAATCGGCTTTCCCCGTTTTCCCCCCGCGATCCAAACGTCATCCTCCAGGCAGAGCATAATTCCGCCATTATTTCCTCTCATTCTTTATTGTGCACGGCTAATTAACATAACAACCCCAAATACATACATCGCCTCGTCTCTTTTAATGCGCGCGGCCCCGTTTGAATTAAGCAGGGAGGAAGCGACGCCGCTGAATAAGGGTCGTCACCGACTAAGGGGGTTGAGTACCCTAATCGTGTGATGAGATTACTTACTACAAGGGCACCTCCCCTACAATAAACATATTTATACGTGCGGCCGGGTTTATTACTTTATGTTGGCAATTCGGAGGGTGGAATAATATTGGATTGCCTTTGAGCTGAGGACTGTAGAATCGGTGTAGGTACATTCAAGTCATATTTACGCCATGACTAACTCCAGATTAGGAAATTCTACATTGTGACTGCTCGACTATATCATCACTGGTTCGATTCTCCACCATGTTTCATTAATTTCATTAATTATTCTATACATCTGTTGAGTTTTTCGTTTTTTGACTAGTTTTTGTTTCGTTTCGGTGTTCTGTTCTCTTTTTGTGAAAATGTTCACTACAGTAGAATACTACGACATGCTTATAGTTTAGGGTGAGTGAGACAGAAGTGCTTCAGCTGCAAGAGATGGATATGCGCGTCTGTATCCAGATCGAGATGAAGCATCCTAGTGTATGCACTTTTATGCATTTGGTAAATCGGGTCAGACATACAGGAAATTTAATACCAGAACTTAGTGAAGTTCTAAGTGAACTGCTCGAACAGTCAAAAATGAAGTAGGAATTCTCAAAAAAAATTAAGGGAATCCAACCCACTGCATTAGGGCTGCAGCTACTAAAATGCATGTCTTCGGTCCACAATTTCAAGAGTTCTCAAAGATATTAAAAGGCATGTTTAGCCACTATACAGTTCTGGGACACCCTGTACATATACATATTATGCATATACTGATGAGTATGGATCCTTAAGAGGAAGTTCTGATTCTCGAATCAATCATGCCTTAGAAAGGATCCTCCTTGTCAGGGAAGGTCGAATTTATAGCGCGTCGCCTTTCCCTTTGTGCCTAGGTTTTATGTGACAAAGGCACTTCATAAAACCCTTATCGCGTAGACGGGGGGTGTGGGTGCAGGGGTGAAATAAAATTCCCGAAACAACGCCATTCGCCAAGTGAACTGGATCTTTTGTGCGGGGCTCCGAGATGGATAAAGCATTATCTCCACTTTTGTGTCCCCTGTGTGAGGATAAGTGCTGAAGCGCGCGACCTTTCCGAGATTTCGGCCCTAACCCGAACCAAGGTGCCTCCTGCTTGGAGGTTTCCTCATTCTATTGCAGTTAGCGCATGTTGTGAATATACGTCATCGGAAAAAAAATCAATCAAGAACAATTCATGAACTATGACCTATTCTATTAACTTCCTATAATTCATTGCTACTTTAAACAAGTGGAATTTGGAAATGGAATTTGATCAGCTAATTCTGTGATGCATTCCTGGATTTGCCTTTCCGATTTCCAACTTTCAACATCAAAACATTTCATAACCAGCACAATGTTCAATATCGCGTGAGGAATGAAAAAGTTGATTAACCCTCTCCTATACGAACCTTGCACCATCTTTCAGCTGTAAACGTAGAGCGTATATTTGAAGATTGAAAGAGGAAATGGAGGAGATGAAGTGAATCTGAGCCTCTGATCGGCTTAAAGTTCCCTCAATGGTTGCCACTTAACTCTCCATCCATTTCTTCGCCTCATCCTCCTGCACTCTTTCCTAATAATAGGGCTTTCTTCTAATCCTCCTTATCATCTAATCGTTAAAAATTCTCAAATAGTTGTATATCTTATTCCAATACTACTGGACATGAATGGAAGGATTGAGGCATATTTGGTAAGAAAATGGATTATTCTCTTCGTTGTATTTATGTCGATGCCACATGAAAATTGAAATTCTCTAGGCGTATGGGACTGTGGTGACGAGGCTACTGGTGGTTCACATATCCCATACTTATCAAATCATGTATATCTAGTGACTTAACAAAAAACTGCAGTTAGCAAGTCAAGAAATGAAGTTGCTAAATTGAAATTGCAAAATATGACTAAAACGTTTTTTGTCTGCATTTCGAGCGGTACGCGAGTACAGTTACAAATTCCCATTTCAAGGATCGGCCACCGTGAGGCAAGAACAACCTCTAATTGAATGCTGAAAGCGGCAATAATTGGCGGTATGATTTTTCCGCGTCCGGCGTCAGTTCCTATTTAATGGGGAATAAGCAAACATGCGGTCCTCTTATGGCCTCTGATCGATTTGGAGCAAGACACCGCTTGGACTGAGTTCTTTGGCAACTGGCAAAAACCCGAATAGCTAGAAGCTGTTCCAACAGCCGTTGAATACCGATGAAGTTGGCCGGACATGAAGCAATTACAGGCTGACCAACCGCAAAAACATAACTCTCATTTCATACACTGTGTCTCACGCATATTGGTGTTTTGCTCTTTGTGGATGCGCCTAGAATTCTTTTCGTAAATGGTCACATGTAGCATGCGCTTTTTCAAAATTTTTGTAAATGTTGTGAAAAAAAACAAATCGATACCTCTAAAAATAGGCCTGCTATCGTGATGACTAATGACAGAGGGACGGACAGATGGACAGACGTGCTTATCTCACCATCATGCACAACAAAATAGTTATACGAACAAATCTCTTCTTTGGAGTGCTGACATTAAATGATACTATAGGTACCTACAATAATTGTAGGTAATAATTGTTGCTGTAAGGATTAAATCAGTCTTTTTTTGGAAGAGTGTAACGACCTCAATCTTAATCTTAGAGAAGCTCAACAAAAACCGATAAATATTAAACATGCGTGATAAATGCTTTATCCTTTTTCGGGGATCTGTAAATAGGTACAAATCTACATTAGTAGTACATATATCGATAGTCAACGAGTAATTACATTTAAACAATTTAATTATGTATTTGAAGAAAACGCAAAAAAACATTATTATTACCTAATGATATTTTTTATAAAAAAATAAACAAAACTAAATATATTTCATACAAACGATCACCCAATCAAAAATTGAAATTACTACTATTGAAAATGGAATTTTCACGGGAACAATAAAGATCATTCACAGACATCACATTGATTCGCCAATAATCACGGTAGATAATTTTCCGTGGTAAAGACCAGACGAGGACTATCGATCTAGCAACACAGCCGGTTAGTTTATAATGCGCGCCCGAGTTCGTTTCTATTATGTAGTTGCTGCAAATCCTAAATGACGAATCGAAAGTTGTGATTCTAAATCTGAACGTTGTTAATTTTAAGTTGTGAATTGTAAATCAAGAATAATAAACTGGCAGTTGAGATTTCAGACTTAGGCGTGATGGGTTTGCAAGTTGACTTGTGAGTTGCTTGAGTTGATCGAGTTCGCCACTGCTCACTGATGATGATGAGAAAGTGCCTCGGCCTTAATGATGTCAGGGCAGGTCGACATGTGTGCGTCTTTTTTCGCGCGACGGCGACGCTCAGATATAATTACCTGTTTAATGTATTTATTTGATAACGAGTTCGATCTGGAAAACGGTACATCCAGCCTCCTCGTCCTGCTCGATTTTGTTTCGGGCTAATGCGGTTCGTTAAAATTGCTTGTCGAACGCGATAAGTCGCTCGGCAGTCGGAGACATTGAAACGTGACGATAATTATCTCCATTTGAGCTCCAATTATCCATCAGCCAATAATTGGAGGGACTTCGCCTTTTTTCCGGACGATTTTTCAACTCACCTGAACGACACGGCACTCATCCGTTTAAGTCTTGGGAATCAACAGTCCTATTTAATTATTTACACGTCATCAAATGCCAGACGAGTAGACTTTTTATCATAAGGGATGCACAAACCATGTCCATCGCACACTCTTACAAAATCGTTTTAATAAAGGATAAGCAAAAAGCTGAGCGTTTGGTGGATCTTCGGTTTTAAGTCAACAATTACTTAGGTAACTTGATTTGCTATTTTAATAAGGGTGTTATATACTTCAAGGCGAAAACAATGTATAGGGTGTCCCAGAATATGTGGGCAATCTCTCAGATTCAGATAGGTCACTAAAAAATGGGAAACAAGTTCCTATGATTTTTTTCAAAAATTCTGCTGCATTGTGGAGAGTCCAAAAATTTATCATTCGTAGAGCTAGGGAATGCATTGTATTAGGACCCAATCCTACTAGGTACATTCAATAGTTTTCCCGACAATGTTTAACCAGTTATGTTTATGTCACTTATGAGAAAGAGGAACATCTTCCAAACTGGTGAGGAACGAAAGAGGGTGCGAATTCCCGTCCCGTAGTAGAGCGAAGTGTGAATATATAAAAGCGGCGTCGCGACGTTCTCCCGGAAGTGGCTCTCTCTTCCAGAATTAAAGCTAAATATTTATGGGGACGCCCCGCCTGGAATCAGCAACGCAGCCATCGCCGAGCTTTTATATAGCGCTTATGCGGGAGGAAAACTGTGCAGTAAAAGCTCTCGAAAGCAGGCACTTAGCCCAAGCGCCGGTTGGAGTGAGGATAGAGTCGAGTCGGTGTGCTCCCTCTACGTGTTTAATAGAAGATAATATTTATAAATATGTATGCACGGTGGGTGCTGGATGCTGGATAAGCCTTTAAAGGGCGTTTTTACTCTTTTAAAAGAAATGGTGATGAGTGGAGAATATTTTAATTCTAACGATTGAAGTTTAGATTTTTCGCAATAAATAGTACCTACCTATCTTCAGTTTTTATACTCATCCAACCAATTTTTTAAAAGAGCATATAGTGTTAAATTGATTTATAATAATATAATTATTATTACCTTTACTAATGCAATCAAACACCACCATAAAGTTGTAGGTGCGCGGATCTGCAGCGCTTCACTATCAGTGGGAATGACATGTTAGAAGTAGATTCTATGGCAAGTTATAGTATTTCTTATTACTAACATGTGGAGAGAAGTAACATTTGCTAATAGTACACCGTCTCCATTAGATACAATTAACTTGAATGAAGCGGAGTCACACTTACTACTAGCATAGAATAAAAATTGTAAATATAGTATAATCGTCTGTGCTACTAGTAAGTTTAATGTAAAACTCACTCCATACGACCCTCAACCCAGTGTTTTCCTGCTGCCGCATTGCGCCCTCTGCTTGTGTCCAAAACCAACCCATTATTCTATTATTCAGGACAGAATAGCCCCCATTAAGTCTTATGGCGCAACGAATAGAGGAAACGCAAAACCGAGATGAGCTCTTAAAAATAAGTACCCTAAAACGGACGAAAACAGTTGATAATTGACATCGGAGAAGTCCACTCTAAAATACAACCATTTAATAAAAATTTCGGCAAAAATCACGACTGCTCGTGGAAACAGCTAACGAGCGAATGTGTGCAACGCGAAGATGATATTTATGCCGGCAGAAAATCCTCAAACTGTCTATTCAGTCTTTTCTCTTTTTGCCTAGACAGTTCCAAACCGACGATCCCATTTTAGGGACTTTTGTGTTTTGTGTTGTGATGCGACTGGACCAGAATGGCGGAACGTCATAAAATCCCGTTTTATTTCCGTCGTAAAACGACTCGCATTCGTCCTTTTTAAGGAGATTCTTGTTCTTTGAACCGAAAACAAAATACTCCCCGGTATTATGGACGCGCCCCTATATGGTAATGGTCATACGGACTGTTGTTCGTGTGATGGCCGAAAATGAGGCGATTTCGGAAAATAATGAATGAGAACATCATTGATTCCCTGTTTGGTGAGAAGGGACGCAGAAAAACATTGTTAAGTTGTTGAAAATCCCAATGTAGGAGGAGAAAAATATTCTATCATATTTTGGATTGAAATTAACTATTTCCGTTTCGTTGTTCGATGTTGATGTTATTTTTGTGGACTGTATTAAAATTGATAATTTGGGAATGGTTTATTTTGACGTTTTTATTGCATGTCATAATCAAATTGTATAAATACAATTGGTATCTTGTCATTCTTTTTGTTTTTCTGTGAACTGTAACAATTTCTGTTTGTTTCTGTTTATCCACGGTTGATTAATTTTAGGTAATTAACAAGTTATACAAAGTATTGGAAAGAAAAAATATATTTTATGTGCAGGACCTCAGAAGCATTAAGATTCAATATGGGAGGAGAAGCATATATCTACATAGTTGGAAAAACTCAACTTTTCTGAAGTACCATGTGGCAGAAACTAGTAACCACGTAAGTTTTGATATATGTTTTTTCCACGAATAGTATAATATTTTTCCTTGAACGAGAATAAAATACGATAATTTGTTAAATAACAAAATATTAACGAAATATTGAATACTTATATATTTATAGTAATTCAAATTATTTTAACAATATAAATTCGGAAAAATCTGTTTTGTTTTTTTTCGACTCCTAAACTTACTTAGAAATCCATTGTATAATTTAAAAAAATCGGTAATTACACGATTTTTGGATTCGAAAGAATGGATTTTTATGGAGAATAACAGTATTACCAAAAAATATAATATCTACTCTGAATACCTTCATTTATTGAAGCGAATAATAACGATTCCGCAACGATAATTTACTTTCATTCAAACACTGGAATTCGAAACGTGAGACTTGCCGCCACTGAATGCCACAGTAGACTTTACTCGACCTCGCCTAGCTCCGCACCGCGGAGTAATCCACAAGTTGAGTCGACGGTTTACGTCACCTTGACGTTCCAACACGTGCACGCTCCATGTAAACATAACCTACATTTCTGACTGTTTTTGGTCTCAATTCATCAAGTATTGCGGCGTAAAGTGCATTTTTATTAAGTGTGTGTGGTGAATAAGTGCATTAGGCTCACGAAAATGGACCCAAACAGTAAGAAAACATCTAAACAGAAGCGCACAAAGGAAAAGGTAGGTCTAACCTTAAAGTTACGATTTTCGGGAGTTTATTCCGTAATCGCCGGTTTTCAGGGGGTGAAATCGATTACTCTGGGGTCGGGGGGGTCCTCTTTTGACTTCAGTTGGAATTCTGCACCAAAAACTGGCGGAAAAGTGTTCAGAAAAAAAGTTGTAAATAAATCGGAGCAAGAGGGGAAAAAAGATGTCCCGATGAAAGAGACTCTTGTAAAATCACTCGCGGTGGTAGAAAAACCTGCTGGAAGTGTTCAAGACAGGAATTCAAGCGGGAAATTTGAAAAATCCCGTACAAATACTGATAAATCTTTCCGTACGTTCGAAGGCTCGAAACAAACGAATTCCGCCAATTCGGAGCCTCAAGGGTTGATCAAGAGAAAGAGGAAAAAAGATAAACTTATGGCTAAATTGGTTTCTGATGACCAAACGGTCGATAATTCCCTTCAAAAGAAGCAAAGTCAAGAGAAGTCGTATTCTCTTTTCGGAGAGAAACCGAAAGATTTGTATGTTGACACAAAGGGTGGAGTGTCCGTGACTGAGCGGGTTTTCGCTACTTCGGGCAATAAGTTCGCCAATTTAGACATTCATAAGTATTTGGTGAGCAATTTGGCGAAAATCGGCTTTGAAACTCTAACGAACGTACAAGAAAAGTCGATTCCTGTCGTACTGTCGGGAAAGGACACTTTAATCCGCTCTCAGACTGGATCGGGGAAAACTTTAGCTTACGCAGTTCCTATAGTGGATGCCCTTCAAGGGCTCAATCCAAAACTAAAGAGGACAGACGGCGTCCAGGCCATTATCGTTGTGCCAACTAGAGAATTGGCTTTGCAGACGCACGAGCTCTTCAGCAAAATCAATGTAGGTGACTCGCCCAATTTTCTTACGTAATTTAATAACGTAGCCATTCCACGTGAAATGTGTATCAGCTTTTACAAACTGAGAAAAACAAAATAAACTAATTGACCCTATAGACCATTCTTTCAACTACTTTCCGACAGCAGAAAGTCGTATTGATACTGAAGCGTTCCTGAGATATAGGTAGTATTTTTTGGAATTGTACGAAATTTGAATTCGTCATATTTCAGAAAATTTTGATTTTCTGGTGGAATCGCTCTACACAGATCCTTCACTATAAATATTTCATTTTAATCAAAATCCCTCATTTCGGTCCATTTCAGTGATCGATTCAGCCTGCAATAACCCATAGTCTAAATGTTTAGATAAATCTTCTGAAACATGCCCACTTGTGGCTGACTGTAATAATGGCAATGAACACATTTAACCCTTCCTTACCTGTGCCAAAAATAACATTGATACCCGATGTGATCTGAGGAACCAACAGTACTCTCAGGTCCCAAGAATTTTATTCCATTTTTTCTCGTCATACATGCAGTTACCTAATCCCCAAGGATGCATTTTTTGTTTGCAGTTCCACATTATTACCACCTATACCTATGCAGTGAAAAATTGTTAATTATTTCATCTTTTACAAAATTATAATTTATTTAACCAAGGTGCAACCATAACTGAAATGTAGTTGATGTCTTCAAATTCTGTCTAAGTCATATATGTACAGTAAAATGGTAAAATATGGAATACATACTTACACTCATTATTTCCGAATACCAATATGTTTTCGAAAAATTCTCGGACAGGTTGATTTTCTAGTTTTAATTGCACCTTCTCAGCTTCAGTTTTCCCAGTTATGACCTCATTGCTGTTTCTCTTATGAGGTTATCGATTGTTGTTTTTTTTTAATGGATCACTCTATATAATTAATAAAAAATACATCTAGGTATCGCTGATCCCTGGAGAATCCAACTATACAAGATGCTGCGATATTCTTGCGTCACACCTTTGATTATACTATACTATAGTATAATCAAAGGTCACACTCAGAATTGCAGACACTAGACGTTGCGTTGACCAAATATTCCTGCGTCCTTTATGAATACAGGTTAATCGGACATCTTGCCAAGTGCCAAAAAGACCGAGTCGACACAATATGTCGATCTATATCGGCAATTTTGTCGATTTGTTCTGCTAAGTGGGCAAAAGTGACTCCATCCGAAACAACAATTACCCAGTTTCTTTAAATTATTGCTTAGGGACAGTTTCTCAATATCCGGTTGCCTCAACCTTATTAAATATTAGTTACAATTTGGTTACAATTGATACAACTGACATCAAATGCATTGGAACAACTTCAAACATATCAAGTTTAACCCTAAGGTTGTGGTTACCGGACATTGAGAAACTGGCCCTAAGTATTGTACGTTTTCAAAATAAATTTTCCATAAACTCCAAAAATGGAAAAAAATATATATGGCGATCAATTTAAAAAAGCAGAGAAAAACTGAGAAAACTATTTTTTGTAATATTCGGAAATAATGAATATCTACCACATTTCAGCCCCTCCTTGTACTTTCATGTAAATTGCGCAAAATTTAGGTGTCACTACTAAAATTTTTCAAAATGTCAGTATCATCTTAAACATGTTCAAAAATTATTCCAATATATGAAAATACGTAAATATGTAGATAAATAGAAACATTCTTTATTATTGATCCATTTCACGTTGAATATCGGCTTCTACTAACAAAATGTAAAGTTATAGCAACAAACTTTAATGCACTATAGATTTTTTTCAATGATCGACAACCTACTTTTCTCCAGACTTTCCAATGTGTGGTGGTCGGTCATTTATGCGGTGGGGAAAACCGTAAATCTGAAAAGGACCGCCTCAGAAAAGGTATAAACGTCCTTGTAGGGACACCAGGGAGACTCCTGGACCATGTCCTGCACACAAATGCCCTCAAAGTTGAAAACGTACGGTGCTTAGTACTGGACGAAGCGGATCGACTTTTAGATATGGGTTTTCGCAAAGATATAGTTAGGTAAATGATCAATGAAATTCATATATTACTCATTTAGAAGACTTCATTTTGTATACTCTACTAAGGGTCGTTATATCCATCTCCTAGCAACTATTCGGCAAATAACAATATAATTTTATAGCTTATTCGGTGAATAACTTTATAAGGTGGTTTATTAGGAGGTGGATATAACGGCCCTGAATAATATGAATTAAAATCTCTTTAACCAGCAAAATAAGAAATAAAAATCAAGAATTTAAACAATCCGCAAGCGATCTAGAATTTGAAATTTAATGTAAGACATAATATTCCAAATTTTTCACGTTTCGTTATCTTCACTTAGTACGATTTTCGTCCAATAATATATAATATTCCGGATCTCAACTAAACCATTAGGAAACAAGTTTTTTTCATATTGCTCTCCAGGTTATACAACTGACATTTTGCACATTCTTAAAAGAATGTGCCGGATGCAGTTCTTAGCACATTTTCTTCGTGGCATTTCTAATGGATTCAACTATGCACATTGATCCCAGTCGGCTGTGAAATCTGAACCATGAGTCAACTATTGAATTATCGAACCTATCTACATTATGAAAAATTGAAGTCCATAACGGCAAAACTGCAAATTATTTTATTTTTTTAACATCAAACCGAAAAATGTGTCGTTATTATATGAATTATCCTCTATTTTTGAATCTTCATTATTTAACATGTGTATATTATACGGCTAGTGCCCGGCAAAGTTAAAAACCAAACTTGTTTGTTTAGGAAATTAACGGACGTAATCTTGATTTGTTGATTGATTAGTTATTGGGGAATCATCCAATTATAGCATGAAAGGAGCTAAATGATATTTAATGCTTTTTAATTCTCTTTGACGATTAATTAATTAACGAAAAAATGTTGACATGGAAAACCAAGTACCACAGAAAAACAATTGAAAACGAACAACTGTATTATTAAACTAATGAAGGGAAAAATTCTATTATACAAGTTGTAACGGAAGTACACCGAAAAAATTATCCAAACACAGAACTCTCTAAACAAACCAACTTCTAGCATTTTCTTATATTCCACCGAATAATAATCCCGAATTTTTCCTTGTTTTGATGTACCCATCCTAGAGCATAGAGAATAAGGAAACGGTACTGCTGTGATAATTTTTCCTGGTATCACAACCACAGAAAATGTCTGTTGTAGTCAGGGCCGGGCCTCAGTGTTTAGGGAACTTTATTATTTTGAGAGAAAATTTACCGTCTATTGAAACGGAAATTGATATGCACGTTTTCATTTTCATTACCCACCATTAGAAAAATTTTGGTCAATTCATTTAACACAATGCTTGCAAATTCGATCGATAACACTGAAATTTAAATTAGATTGGTCGAAGAGTTGGATAGGGCCAAATCGAATTCCGAATACGATCCAATGGCCCTACTGAAATCGCAAAATAAAAATACACTTGATGATAACAGCGATGAGGAATGCGATGCAAACGAAGATTTACAGCCGTGCGATGGTTTGCCTCCACTCAAAGACTCTAAAAGTAAAAACAGGCAGACGATCCTTCTTTCGGCCACCCTAAATAAAGGAGTGAGTGAACTAGCTGATTTCACAATGGAAGAACATACTTACGTGGATGCTCTGGATGGTCCCGATAACACCTCCAAAATCATAGCAGAAAGTTACATCATTCCGAATACGGTCAAACAAGAGTTCATCCTAACCTACGTCAAACACAGGCTCTTCACCCTATCCGCTCTGATAGTGGCCAAATCAAAACAGAATGCCAAAATGTTTGTTTTCATGGCGAGCAGCCAAATGGTGGAGTACCACCACGAGTTGTTCACTAGATGTTTGGTTCGAATGCCCGTGAATAGGGGTAAGATCAAATTCGGCGATGTTGCCGTTTTCGATGAGGACGATGACGTAAGCGATGATGAGGAAGAGGTGGTTCTGGATACGGAAATTTTCAAACTGCACGGATCCATGGACCAGAAAGTGAGGAAAGAAGTCTTCAATGCGTTCAGGGGAGCCAAGAAAGGAGTCTTGCTTTGTACGGTGAGTATTTTATTTGCATTTTGTCAGAGTTTCCCAGGGGATTGTTAGCGTTTGAAAAGTTGCTTTTGGTACCTCTAAAGAATCCAATTTGAAAAATAGATCAAAACAACTACCCAAGATCTGCAGACCAGGGAGTATTAGTACCGCACATTTAATATTCTGCTGAATAGCGAAGTCCTTATCAAAAGATGCTCTAGCACCATTGACATACAATGTCTATGACTTGTACAATAGAGCAACGACACGTTGTAGTTAGTCTGCGTCTGAGTCAGAGGTATGGTGATACGCACAGATGCGATTGCACCAGTTAGGCAACACAGCCCGTCAGGATTCAATCGGAAGAGAAAGAAGTGGCCCGAATCGAAGGCATTGTGCGTTCCTTAACGAGAAAACGTGTATCATTCCGGTGGCGTGGGACCTGGTGGGCATTTTCGCCCAACGGGCCGACAAAACGGCCGCTCCGAACGCATTCTGAACGCCGCGGGGCGGCCGGACACATGTTCTGCGGGGCCCGGAGTTTCTTGGGGAAGAAGGGCATTGTGGGACGCCGCGCAGCAGCGGCATAACCGGTAGATAATTCGTTGCATTGATGCAGATAATTACGTGCGTTTTGTTGGTCGGCAGGCGAGGAGATTGGCCGGCCAAAACTTAATGGGGATAGGCAGAGAATAGAGAGAATATGGAGTTTATTGAGAGGTGCCTAGTCCAGGTGGACTGGGAGCGCCCGTAATGTACAATTTCATCAGTTTTCCAGCCCTTCGATCTCATACTCAGTCAACACGCAAGGACCTAACCCATTGGTGGATCCTCTCCCGACATAGAAATAGTGATCCTAGGTCCTTCAAATTCTTTCTGCGTGTGAAAGGATCTATGGTGGTATTATCTGGACTCGCTTAAGGGTTTTCCCTTAAGGTCTATCTGTTTACAATATTCAGAGCCATTTGCATCCGTTCTCTGATTGTGTTGTTAAATTTGCTTTCTATTACGACAATAAGATCGTCGTCGTAGCCAAGTGAGGCAAAACCATCCCTATCGAGTTTCCTTAGCAGTCCCTCTATGATGAGACTCCACAGAAGGGGAGATAGGACTCCCCCTTGCGGACAGCCTCCTGCCACCCGGACGGCCGGAGATTCCTCGAGTATTGTTGTGTATAAATATCACCTTGGTCAGTCTCCATATTCTCGGCAAGTAGTTGAAGGCCATTCTTGCCCTTAGTATCATCCAGATACCGCGAATAAGAATGTCGGGACCCTTCTGTAGCTTGGTTGGTGTTATATCATCCGGTTCTGATTATTTGAATGGTTCAAATGGGTGAATCATCCATTTAGTTTTACTGAAGGTGATCAGTCTCCTGGCCGTCAGCCAGTCCGCCCTAGATGCCGTGCATTGGGTAGCATCAGAGCCTTGACTGGCCCAGTCGACAGGCTGGATGTAAACAGTGGAGAAGCCAGGAAAGTGTGTATGCAGGAGTTTGAGTGTAGTTTCCTTTCCTGTTTGGGTGTGTTCTCAAGTTGGTGTTATTAGAGAACCAATTGAGCTCTGAGGGCTTTTAGATAGAATATTTTGGTGCCTGGCACATGTGGGGGTCAATTCAGTTTCTGCGCAGTGTCTCGTCCATGATTATCTCCGCGCCTTTCTCAGTGCTTTGTTATACTCGGTTTGTGAGTTTTTTTAAGTTCCCAATTACCGGTAGCTTTTGCTCTGTATGTGTGACTTGATTCCTTTGTCATGATAGGATAGGAATGGAATTGAATTTACATGGAATTCATCCTTAAAGATGCAACCCTTATTTTTCCTATTCCACAAACTTGACATTTAACAATCCAACGTTCTTGGATAAGAGCAATTGTCTCCTGCTGAATATCGAGTTGCCTACCTAGAGTACTAGTAGCAGCTCAACAATGTTGCAGATGAATGTGATTGATGTTAAATCCAGTAATTTGGGGAGCCATAGTACTAATGGATATTTATCCTTCCCGACTTCTTTTCTTTCTGATGTCGGAGACTCTCTACTTTCTTCACTGGCTCCGACAGTGGCACGTCCATGCTCTTTTGGAGGTTTGAAAACTCCCGTATCGTTCGCACCATATAATACAACCTCTACACGCAAGGGATGTACGCCCGATACTAGTCGTTTTAAAACATCGCGTGGTGAAAAAGGGGAAAAATACGGCAGAAAATCGCACGGGACGAAAACGCGTGTATTCGCCCCGAGCGCCGCATGGCGGATTCTATCATCCAGTACTTGATAAACTAGTTTGTTTTGAAAAATAGTGTAAATATAGTCTCCAATGTCAGATAGATGGAGCGGTTGTACCTATTGTACTCTTAAGGCAACAAGGTGTACGATCAACAGGAGAGTCAAGATGATGGTCGTTTTAATACTCGGTACTTGGAATTAATATCGGTAAATACATCCAATTAGACTTGTTGAATTCCACTGAATAATGTTTCGTCATACGTCATACGAATTCCTTTTAGAAGAAATGTTCAAGAGTGAATGGATCCCTGCTGAGTGTATAATTCTTTAATCCTAAAATCATTGGTGAGACAGTAACCAGTGGATGCTGTTGCGTCCAGTATAACTTCCCATACGAAGTTGTAGTGGGAGTATTTATTAGTAACAAACAAAAATGGACAATACAATATCGAATTGAAATTAGGATGTGGCCGCAAGAGGTTTGGACGTACCAGAAGCGGATTGCATAGTTCAATACACCGGTCCGCAAACCGATGAAGATTATTTGCATAGAGTTGGCAGGACCGGCAGAGCGGGAAAATCTGGCTCAGCCTTGATTTTCCTGACGCACGAAGAACAGGATTACATCACCAGGCTTAGAGAACATCGAGTTTTGTATGTTGAATTTAAATCCGCGTCTATATTATAGGTTATTTTTCAACTTTTCTCCTCTTCTCAATACACAGCTTGAAGAAAAAAGATCCGACGGAATACCTCCAACATTTGTGCGACTTGATGGAAGAACCGGACGTAGAAAGGGCCGCGTCCGCCTTGCAGAGGCGGTACGAGAATGCCCTGTGCAAGGATCAAGCCCTATACACAACCGCTTGTTTCGGTGAGTAGCTTATTTTCGGTATAGGGTGATAAATCGGTTGTTCTGGACGCGTAGAATGGATTTGAGGGCATTTCCCGGCCTTTCAAATACAAAACAGCCAGTTTAGGATGCATAAAGGGAATCGCAGGGTCCCGGAGGTCAAACACACAACTCCGAATGGTCCTTTCGAGCCCGAAAGCCAGGGAAAACTGGATTTTGCTCTAACAAGTGGAGCGGGTCGAGGAGCGTGACCGACAGGCCATTGGCGACTATTTGACACCGTAAAAGCTTTTACTTGTAAAAGGGGAGGTTGTTTGGGGAAAACAAGCGAAGATTTTCTCCGCATTCGCTCTTTTATTTTCTCACTGTCCCCCATTTCATCCAATCTCCACAGTTTTCCAACTATTCCCGTTCTTGTTATCAATCACACTAGAAATCATATTGCAATGCTACACGATTGCTACCGGATTCCGGGGAAATGTTTTATTTTGTTTCTCGTTTTCCAATGTAGCTTATTCTTCCTGGTCAAGATTCTACAACGCATATCCCTCTAAATTGAGATCGATATTTGACTTCAAAAAACTCAATTTGGGCCATTACGTCACCAGCTTCGCCCTTAAGGACACTCCTTCACAAGTCGCCAAGGTGGTGAGGGGAAAAGTTTCAAACGTGGAGGCACCAAGGCTCAACAAGAAATTGGCTAACCACCAGTAAGTTCTTTCATTTTTTTCTTCAAATCAATTAACATTTCATAGCAGGTGAGTTTAGTCTACATATTTACTCCTGATGTTTTTTCTGAGTTAGTTCAACAAATATTTCAGACAGTGCAGGAAAGTTGTGAACTAAAATTACGTGTCATTTTCATGTATTTCCTGCCACATACGAATGCCACTATTTTATTGGCTCATTTAGGAGCTTTCTTGTGTAGAACTCGCGTACAGGGTGGGGTGGTAGTCCTGGACGACAGCATGGTCCACGATGATTAATACACACCAGTGATTATCGCATCATAGCGCGACCGCTCCGCTTCTCTCCTTCTATATAATAATAAATTAGTGGAGAATACAGTCCGCAAAAGCGTCTCAAACTGGCAGACAAAGGTTCCAAGTCGAACCGTGAAACTCATAAATAAAGCTACGACTTCAAATTCGGTTGCCCGTCGTTCTGCTTCTGGTAGGCCGATTGCTTCGCCGAAATTCACTTCCGGCTATTTTTTTAATCATCTTTTCCAACTGTAGACTAATATAGTTTTTTTGCCACTGAGAAACAAGTGATTGTCCGTTCTTGAAACATGAAATCAGACATCTATTTTCTGTATAAAATGACTAGTCAAATTGAATTTACTACTAAAGATTTGTTGACGTGAGGTTGATTTATTTAGTTGGTACTGGTTTATCAATAGGGTGTGGCTAATCAACCAATGCAATGCTCATCATTTCTAATAGGTTTAATTATATAGAATTACCCAATTTCAAATGCACATAGGTCATTCTTCCAAGTGCCACTTACATTTGAGGGTTGAATTTTCAACAAACTCAAATAGCGGGAGGTTATTCAGAATATTTCCAACGACAATTTCGAAAACCAAATATTTGTAATCATTTTCATCACATTAATGCGGAATAACATTAAATTGAGAAACACGACCCACAGAATGGCCGCACACATTTTCAACCGATTGGCAATGGTAATTATTCACGGGTAATTTTCACTATCACCATTTTTTTCACGCGAAGTACTTTAATGGACTTCATCCGTGCGTTCGAAACTTCTTTGTGCTCTTTATTATCCTATTTGTAAGGATAATGGGAAATTGCCGTGAAGTTGGGTGCGAAGCTGTCAATTTTTGTGATGAGGCATTGAGCGAGAATCGGTCTGTCCTTCAAGTCCTTCACAATATTTACCCAACTAAAATAAATGAAATAAAACTAACTAGACAATTAACTATTAAATTTTCTCTCCAAATATTATTACTCTTCAATTTTTGTAAAGTAGCATTGTAATAGAGCAGACAAGGGTGCTAAAACAAGTTAATTCTTCCATAGGATTGATGAGTCTGAAAAAAAGAAAAAGCCGACTAAGAAGCCAAGGTCTCTAAGCATGATAACTTCCGAATTTGCCAGTGGTTTGGAACCTCTGAAGAAAAAGAAGAAAACAGGTACATAAAATAAGCAGAAAACCATCAAATCTCTTTTAAAATACGATTTAAAGTGTTATTTCATGAATTAATGTAATTTTTGAAATAAAACACATAAATATTGGAATTATTTAATTATTTCAGAATTGGATCAAAAACTATTTATTTTATAAAACTGTTTAATCAGACTTTTTATTTGTTGCACTTGACGGTCGTTCGCACTTACACTGTCTGGTGTATACTTGAATTCTAACAGGCCACAGCTCGCATTGCCAGGCTTTCAAACCATTACAAACTCTAAATAACTGAAACGAACATTTTATTCTAATGATTTTTATTGCGAACACGTATTAGACTTATTACGTAGGTAGGCCAGATGATTTGATCTTGCTTCTTTGTATCGCAAGAAAATAGTACCTACCTAGTAAAATTTGTCGTTTTACTAAATGCTTAGACATTTGGATGCATTTTTGGATAAATAACAATTATTAGCACTACATCAGAAAAATATTTCATATATAAATCGATCGTTAATATCCTGAGCATATTTTATCTCAAAATTGGAACCACCTTTTTTTCGTTACTGTTACTGGTAAAATTGGTAAGTTTCCAATGAAAATCAATTTGACAGCAGTTCCCGAGTAAATCGTGGTGACTACTGATTGTCAAGAAAGGGTTACCGCTGCCCGCGAAGTGCTCTTTCGGAACGATTTATGAGGTTAACTGCAGCTCGGTGGAGTTAACCCTTGGTGATTTGTATCTGTCCCTTGGCGGGAACCGCAAGTGTTGGTAATTTACGCCGGACGAAATTAAGACATCAATAACGACACATCAAAAAGTTGGCAGGGCCTGCTCTATAACGACTGCACTCCGACGTTTTCCCATCTTTTGTGCGGGATTGAGACGTTCCTGGCCACTCTTCATCCACTCCTAACTAATGCGAGGGCGTGGACGCTAAATTGGAGTAGCACCTGCGAATGCTTTTCTTCTTCTAGCCAAAATAATTCTCGCTGTACTTTAGCACAACTTATACTAAACGATTTTGAAGGAAAATGTGAATAGGGATTACCGAAATCGTTTTTTTTTTACGTTGAGAAAGTGTCCGTAAATTGCAAAATTAGGAGAATAAATGACGTGGGTACTGAAAATATTGTTTCGGACCCAAATTACCATGTGTTGTCTCTGACAGTTGCTATTATGGAATGGGCCTCTTCAGGTGTGATAAAAATGGATACTTGCATGTACGTTCAAGCTCGAATGCTCATTTACCTAACCGAACCTCAAGGCTGGGAGATCATTAGCGAGAGTCTCGCATTAGCCGCTTCTCATGGCTTTTTTTCTTTCGGCCTTCGCGTATAGGCCTCCTCCTAAAATATTAATTTGTTACTTTTTATGAAGGCTTCGATTAATAAACCGCTCTCATTGTCTGTGATCTTGGGCCGCTTTTGTCTGAGCGGCCGAAGCTGAGGCGGCATCGGCTGGCCCTCTTCGGGCCAGAGCCGGTGCGGTGCACTGTTCGATTTTATCTCTAATGGCCGCCACTTGCTACCATCTGACGACCGAGCGAGCGCTTTTGTCGGGAGAAACAATGAATTAAACGATAATTAGCGGGCCATTGTTCTTGGACATCAATCACCTCATTGACGTGCTGGTGAGATCAAGGCTGGGAGTGCATTGTAACCAGGGAAAATAGCGATATTATTCGCAAGTGGTTGTGTCGACGTATATATTCGCATTTCCACGTGAATAAGGACGTTGGTTGTCAATATTTTGGATTTTTCATCTTATGGTTGCGTGATGTTCAAGACTGCGTTATGTGAGGATGCGAGGGATGAAATTCGTGATTAGATCTACAATTATGTTGAATGTTCGCCAATATTTCGATCCCTCGACCGACGCGACGCGACGTAAGCAAGGGGAGTTACAAAGCTAATTCGATACGCAAATGATTGTATTTGGGAAGGATAACACAATTTGCAAGCGAAGCTCAAGCCGGTGCTGGGGGGTGGTCTAGTTACGGGGCTGGTTCCATTCCGTGTCTCTATGTTCTACGTGTCTACTCCTCGCCATAGTCGACTATATGCTCGCGTTCATCCCTAATCGTATTAAAGTCCACCGAGGGCGGAGACTCCGCCTCCAGATGCATCTAACTAACCGAGATATCACATCAAAGCTAACATGTTCCTTGCGACATATCCAAAAGCCACTAAACTAAGGGGGGATCCGGACTCCCTTTGTTCCGCTAACCGCATTAATCGATCGTTCGGGTGCCCTCATCCACCCTTAAACTTACTCTTGGTCGCGTATCCTCCACACCGGAATTTGTAGCTCGGAACGCCCTTGTTCTAGCGATAGCGGTGCAATCGCGTATTCCACCAGCAACATCACTATCTACGTATTATTGAAATTGATTTGCAAAACAGAAGCTTTGTAGCGGAAAATATCGAGTTTGATTTCCCAAAAAGTTTATATGCAATTTAAGATAATGTTTATAGACTGTCGCCTGATTTGATCCGTTCCGTGTCCAGTCCTCCACCCTGGGAGTGTTGGAATTGACCACACCCGCAGTCCGCAGTGTGCTCAATCTTAAACCCTGAGAATGAGTGGAGCGGTGAGCTGCCGCAGCGCTAGAGTTAATTTAGCCAGAGAGCAAGATTACCCTAGACAATGCGCCCGTGTGACTAATGATGTTTGGAGTGGCGGCGGCGGTTACTTTAGCCCCCTGACTGCGGGGGCTGGACCGCCTCTGCGGCTTTGTGATGCCGCGCTTCGGGAGCCGAGCACTATTAGGCCCCCATCACGCCGACAATGCCCCATCGCCCGACAATAATTAATTAACCAACAGCGGAGAAAGAGAACGGACGACGCCCTTTTGCTCCCCTTCCGGACCTACACTTCTCCTCGATAACTCTAATTCACTGTGCGATCATTAACATCTCCTACTTTAAGCTCCTCGCATCTTTTTCACGACGCGACGCGACGTTCACCTTTCGTGTGCTGCCTGTGCATGCGTCTTTCACAACTTTCCTTATTATACTCTTCATTTCGTTTGTTACTTTTTCAGTAGGTAATTGATTTTGTTATGTTCATTGAGGGATGAGGTGAGGTGATTTTGTTGGTTAGAGAGAGAGAGATTTTGGTGTGGAGGTGGGAAGAGTTTGTAGCATGCGCTTTTCCACTTCATACTATTCTACTCTTCCCGTTCCTATTTTCTAACTTCTCTTCTTCATTTCCATTTCCTTTCACTTGCTTTTATTTCGGGCCTGATCACCCCGGGAATAAAAGTGAGCTTCTGCCTTTCTTCTGGAGGTTTCTAGAGTCCCAGCTATCTTCTTCGCTTCTTCCTTTCACCCTTCCTCTCAAATATTTTGTATCAAGCATACTGGACTTTTTCCTGACCGGCAAAGCAATTTTGATAGGGGGCAACGGGCGGTTGCCATGGGGCGAGGAGAAAACAAACAAGGAGAGAAAAAAGGGATTTTTTGGCTACCCTGATTCGTTTGTTGAGGCCTAATCCTGATCCCGTGATGGACGAGTTTTGGTGCTGCTGAGTCGCTTGGGCCTGTGCGTTCCGTTGCGTCACAAGTGAAAGTATTGAGGGTGTATACGAAGTTGCCAGCAGACGCCCGACGCAACGGGTGGTAAGACTACCAATATATGAACATTTTCTATTGCTGAATTTTTACGATCGAAATTCACATTGTCGGTATTGTTATTATTGTTTGAATCTTACCCTACTGCATCAATTTGTTTTTTAAGAGTCACACGTCGTATTTTTCGGTTTCGGATCCTTCGGTGTGAATAGGTTGGCCAACACACGCATACAGCCCGATTCAGAGGTACTTACCCATCATTATCGGCGTGAGACTCAATAAACATTTGTTTAAATTATACGTTTTGGCACTGTTTCTTTCTGTGTTTTCCTTTCCCTTCTTCGGTTTTCCCTTAACCCTTATGTACACACCCAACTTTTACCACGTTGTTACACACCCAGGGTACCCGGGTGCCCACCACTAGTTTTTCTTAATTCCTGAGTTGTCAAATAATCGAAATCGTTTGGAATCAGTTTACTTTATTAAATATACATCTATAGAAACTATCTAAGCCATTTTCAAGTCCCCCAAACCCATGTAGGGACTTCGAGGGCTTCACAAATAGCACACGGTCAGTTTTGACATTCGGCAACCGGCAGATATTCAAAGTGTAAGTTGTA